>NC_051174.1:116750606-116806378 GCF_013339725.1 Rhipicephalus microplus | reverse complement strand
TGAGGGTGCCCACGCTGTCGCGAAGACTGCCCCGCTGGCCGACGGCTCCGTAGAGTAGTTTGGAGAAGAGGAACACCAGGCCGGCGTAGTTGAATACGTCGCGGTGGTCACCGGATGTCTGCAGCACAGAAACGACTCGTCTGCTGAAGCCGGGCCTTCTTTTTCGACGGCATTGCTGTTACCACCTCGTGTTCTTTAAGGTGCACCGAAGTCTCACAACAAACGGGCATGTAGCACTTCGTCTCAATCTAAATGCGACTGCCGCGGCTAGAATCGAACCCGTGACCTGCGGGTTAGCAGCTGCGCAGCATAACGGCTACACCACCGTGGACAGTTACGAAGTTGCCAGGGTGACTTCCTATTATCCGTTCCGCAATATAGCAACAAATACATTATGGCAACTTAAAGATGGCAGGACTAGGCATACACTAAGTGAATGAAACGAGTAACCAGATGCAAGGAAAGTGCTCACAAAATAATTGATTTTTTTCCGCCATATTGCAAGCGATTGATATGTGAGGTTTAAAGTCCCAAAATCACCATATCATTATGAGAGATGCCGTAGTGGAGGGCTCCGGAAATTTCGACCACCTGGGGTTCTTTAACGTGTACCCAAATCTGAGCACACGGGCCTTCAACATTTTCGCCTCCATCGGAAATGCAGCCGCCACAGCCGGGATTCGAGCCCGCGACCTGCGGGTCAGCAGCCGAGTATCTTAGCCACTAGACCACCGCGGTGGGGCACCATATTGCAAGCGACTGAAGCAAATGGTATGAGCCGAGGAAGATGTAACTGACGTGCTAAAGAACGTCGGGCTCATCGCTTAGTTCACCTGAAGCACGGGGGATAGAGCACGGAGCCCATGAGGACGGCGCTGTTGTAGACATCCAGGTAGCGCACCAGGTAGGCCGTGGGCGACGTCCACGTGATCGTCTCTGTTGAGCTCTGGCCGCTGCCGGCCACGCTAAGGAGTAGCCGCTGTTTGCACCGCCTCGCTTCCAACAAGTACGGCAGGGAGGACAGCTCCCGGCCACGCGAGACGGACCTGCGAATGCGCAAGCGCGTCCCGAAGATTGCAAAGCGTTCTCTTAAATGACACGCCTCGAAATTGTGCGCGCCCCATGAGGCCGTAATAGCAATCGACACTTGCGCCGAGAGAGGCCATTTCAGTGTGGTTGTGGGAATCTAGCTCCTATGGTCATCAAGATGGTGCCTCATCAAAAAATAAGCGATCTTCGGCGTCCGCAGCGCCGGCTTTAACACGGAGGGTGAAAAATATCAGAATGAAGTTGCGGCGTCACGGCACCAAAGTAGTCAGTATTTGTGGCGTCATAGTAACGTCAATATGACATTACCACGTGGTTGCATAACGTGACGTCATGATGACGTCATCATCCGTACTAGTTTGCTTGCTAAAGATGGGCCAATCGCGAAAGTAGGGCGAAACCGCTATGGGGGCCGCAAGCTTTCAAGGTGGAGGAGGGGAGAAGGGGCCAGTAGGTGGCATGAGCCTTTGCTTAGTCTTAAGCAAATGGGCAGGGAAATTGCGTGACTATTGCAGTGACTTTAACGTGAGATGATGGTTATTAGTGACAATGTCCTCAAAATGGCGTGGATGCATTGATAGTACCGACTTATCAGTTTTTAGCTTTATTTAGCAGTGTTTTCATTGTTTCATTTTTCATTGTTACTGCACCTTGTGGTGTGATGCCGTGACAGAGTAAAGTGAATCGACGCTTCCGAGCACTGGGCACGTTTGAAGGTTGCAGGTTTGGTCATGGCCGTCGGCAAATGGTCCTTTCGTCCACTTTTCCTTCTCGATTACCATAGAATTACTTCCAGTATTATCCGCTATGCATTCCTTGGCATCATTCTCTCTTGTCCCCATGAATACTGTGCCTAACAAAAAAGAAAAGAGAGCGCCTAAATATATTCTCTTTATTAGACATTGTAGTTAATTAATCTACGTGCGTAGTTAAATAATCTACCAGAATAATGTTATTAGCGCCCGAATGTAAGATGTAAGCGCGGGGGCCATTCACATTTAACCTCCGTTGATACGCGGTCCCCGTGATTAGGATCAAATCCCTTTATTTTAGCAGCTCAGAACCGTAACCATTAAACCACTGTGGTGGGTTATAGTCGCTATGTAGACGCTGTCACTTCGTGAGGCGAGAAGTGACGTCAATGGAGTTAATGCACGCAACTCCCACGTGGTAATGATTTAGCTATAGAGAAACCACATTGCGAACAAGCGCCACTTGAACCATGTATCAGCGGAGATAGCGCTGCTGTTCCAGCTTGTACTGTTCGCGATCGAAATGGTAGTGGCAAGCGAGCCATTTTCGGCATGCGCGTAGCTGTGTCAATAGTTACGTGCACAGATGAAGGTGTCGCCGAAAAATCAGCCTGTATCCGCAGCAGGTGTATTGTAATGCACCCATTTAGACGGGTTGTTTTCTACGCGTTGGACAATCGATTTTGTTGCCTCTTTTGCTGTATTCATGTGGGCAAAAAAAAAAAAAAAGAGGCTGACGTTTTCCTAGAACCTATGAAAGGATACAGTGATATCTGTATGTTTCAGACGGCAAATTTCAGTCTGTTGGATGCCCAAGCCAAAGTGTGCATTTTGTATTCCTGAATATAAACTTCGATAAAAACTTTATGAGGAGCAGTCTTTTCTACTTTGCCCACACTGAAGAATCGATTAACAGCCATGTGCTCGAAGACGTGGTAAATCGTTTCATTTTGCTCTGTGCCAATATCCTAAATTTCTTCTGTGCATCAAATAGTTTTATGCTATTTCATTTATATTCTATTAGAGTATTATGCCAAAGCATGTTGGAACAGCTACACATTTAGATGCTAGGCTCAATCAATCGATCAATTATTCAATTAGCTTTCAACAAAGCGTTCAGTGCTGAACAATACCACGCGTTTCGATATTATTCTCCACCCCAGGTGTTCGAAATTCCCGGAGCCCTCCACTACGGCGTCTCTCATATCATATGGTGGTTTCTGGGACGTTAAACTCTACATATCAATCAATCAATCAATCAACGATATCAATTTGCCATGATAGGTGTAAGTGTGTTTGCATATAATATTGTGGGTATATGCAAGTGTGCTTCGTTGCATGTCGTTTGCGTCAAAACGTGATTTCAACACTACGCAGTGTATTTAAGTATTGCGTACACGAACATATTCTCGATTTATCTTCATGGTGTGCTCCGCAACCGACTCGAAATTGTCCGCAACCTACTGAATGTCTTGCAGGAATGGGACACATTAAAATTAGGCATAAATAGTAATCCGTCTCTTATAGGTATTCCCGACATACCCCTCTAAGCGTCTCCTTTTCCTTGTTTTTCTTCCAGTCTATTGCATTGATTCTCATATCTCCGTGATTAGAGGCACAGCTTGCCGCTCTCGCCTATTTTTGTGGTGTCTCGGTGTCTTTGACCCAAACGATGATGTCATGTGGTGACGTCCTCGTGACGTAAGGTAGCATTAGGTGACGTTGCAGTGACGCAGTTATGTCGTCGCGTATATTGCGACCCATTAATGCAGTGACGAAGATATCGGGGGATGTCATTAGATGGTGACAATTTTTTTCACATCACTCGTTTTGACGCCAAGGGTCCGCTTTTCTCCTTGATGTGTCATGTAACGCGCTAACTTCAATGAACATTTCGAAAATGTGCCGCCATATCCAAGAAGTGAATGATGATGAGTGGGCGAAGCTCCGGAGGTAAATTTGCTAAACCATGAATCCTCCGTACATTTTGCCCACTCGATTTTATTACAACGCTCCCCCTAGCGTACGTCGCCGCACTAAATCGAACGATTGCCTTCCACCAATGACACGCGCCATATCTGACATTTTTATTTTATAACATCTCGCATCTTTCATCATCAACTACAAGTGCCGCCGTCTAGTTTATAACATCTTGCATCTTTTCATAATCAGCTACAAGTGGCGCCATCTAGTGAACACTGCAAGAACTAAACGAGAAGTGGCTACATACAGGGTACGCACAGGCCACGCATTACGGAGCTTCGCCCCTGAAAGCGAACCGGTCAGTCATCCAATGAAACTTGATTTCAAGGGACTCACTCGTAGGTTCGTTCAAGCGCGCTCGCGTTCCAGATGAGACCCGGCGCGGGAAACGACTCCATTCACCGAGCGGATCTTGTCCCGGGGCGAACTGACGCGTCGCTTCGTCCATCCACGTGCTCCGATCGATGCGCTTCCTGTACGATCGCTTCGAGGCCTCGAAGAGCTCCTCGATCAGGCCTCTGTCCCAAGATTGCCGCGTCTGCGTAGGGCTTGGCTGCGGCCAACGGCATGACCTGGTGAACCTGCATAGCGAGCCCGTCGAACGAATGTCTACCGTATGTCGATGCACTGACGCCACATTTGTCAATCACAAGCGCTCAAACAAACAGGGACAAGAATGGGCACCAGCACGAGCATTTATTCGCAACTGAAGCCTTTGTAGCTGCAAAAGAAACTATAGACATTTTTGTTTGAAAACATCTCCCTGGGCGCCGCCACAGTCCTTTTTGGGCTGCGCAAATTGGCGTGACCTCTCAAAAATGCACTGACAAGGCTGCGCCCTTAGCCTTTGTACTCCCGCGCGCAGCGCATCATGGCGGTGTCTCTTTTCCCTCGTGTGAACAGGTGTATATACCGAAACTTTGTCCTTGGCTAACACACGCGTATGCGCATTGTTGTGCAAAGCGAAGCATTCAAGATAAATGACATGCTCAGCCTCAAACTATCTCATCTCCTCACATGTATGACTTCTTTGGAAGATAAGGCCAAAGCTACTTGACTGATGCAAACGGGCACCCTGGTACATGAGTGCAGCCAGAAATGTTTTTCGGGGAATAGGGGGTGTTCAACTATGCGTTATGTATGTTCGTGCGTGCATATATAGGAAAACAATATTAGAAAACTTTCGGGGGTGTTTCAACCCGCACAGTCCTGCACCTTTGCCTAAACCACAGCACTAGATTTAATATGAAGTACTTCCTCAAGCTCACTTTTTGTGTGATCTCGGTGTTAAGAAGAAAATTTCGCGAGCGTATAACCGCCCTGATAAGAACCGATGACGATCGCCACATTGTGGTCACAGTGATCATCGTTGATAGTCGGCGCATAGTGATCATCGTCATCATCAACAACAACGATAACCTGATTCACGTTCACATCCAGGACAAACATTTGTTTCACTTAGCTCGGCCAGAAAAATTACTCTTGTATGTGATGCTGGTAGATGAGCTGCGGTGCCAACATCATCGTCAACGAAAAGTTTTTTTTTTTTTTACGGCAACTTGCGAGTGATATGGGTGTCCCTATACGAATAGTTTGCTAGAAAACACGCTTCACAAGACACATGTAACGCAACTGTGAGTTCGGGCTGGAGTTTTGCATCTTCAGCCAGCATGGCAGTCAGGGGAGGATGTCTGTGGTTTTAATTATGACATGGTGCGTGCGCCTTTCCTATCGGGGCAAAGTCGTCGCACGACTCTTGATCTCGAATGCTTCAATTCTGGCGATATCGCTTATTCTTACCTTTAAAAAAGTACGAAGGGCAGTACTCGACACTAGAAGGAGGCTGGTTAGTACAATGTCTACAAATTGGCCTGAACGCCGTCAGTCTGCATCTGAGTATGGCTTTCTAACATTGCAGATCGAGTGTGCAGGTCGAGTATTCCCAAGTACTGAGTAGCAAACCGAAGTCTTCCTGTGGTTAACCTCCCTGTCTTTCCTTTATATTTCTGTCTCTCTCTCTCTACTTCTACTACATTGGCTGATAAATATCGGTTTCTGGTTTTTCCCTGAGGCATTGACTTCGTGGAAAGTCGAGCATTAGGTCTATTTTCGGCCGATCGCTTGCTTGTCTTGCATGAAAGTTCCTTATATATTCATTTGACTAGAAGGCTGTGGTCATCTTTTTTTTTCAGTGAATTATATTGGACCCTCCACCGTCGAGATCTTTATGCGCTTTGCCTGGTTTAACACCGCCTCGTAAATCAGAGACAGCAGCTTTCTGCTCCTCACGCGCCTCCGAGATCTCCTCAACTATGACAAAGCGACGGCGTCACGGAAAATCGTGATCAAGTGACGTCACATTACTTGACGTCCGCTACAATGCCCTGACATTATGATGATGGCACGACTTTTGGTGATTTGTGCTTCTCGGTTACTTCATAGCGTGGCCCCTTGACATATATGTGGTTTTTCGTATCGCTCGTGTTGGCTTTTCTATTTTCCTTAACAGCCCTTCAGCTGGCGCTTGGTTGGGTTTGGTAGAGATTGGGAAAAGTGGCATTGCTAAAACGAAGGCCTCCGAGACCAGGACTCGTTTCGCGACTTTTCCGCGAAGCAAGGGCGCATGTGACATGGCATCATAGAAAAAGCCGATTACCGTCAGGTCTCGCCAAATCTCGCAGAAGTACATCGTCAATCTTGTTGTTGGCTGAGGCATCCAATACTGTTGGCTTAACCAACTCACCGTGCCGAAGCAACGCTGCTGCTGCTCGCTTCCGCTCGATTGCTGCCACTCGGGAGTGTTCGGTGCGACGGTCCACCCCAGGGTGCGAAGCGTGTACCAGCTCAGGTACATCGGAACGACGCGTGGCTTTTGCGCGTTCAGGTTCTGCTGGAGGTGCTGCAATGCCGCCAGGAAGCGCACGTTGGACACGATGATGACGTCACTTCCGTTCACCTCGAAGTGCGGCCGCGTCACTTCGTTCATGGCGTCCAACCATGCCGAGGTCTGCGTTGTGAAAGAGCGTACCGAGTACACCACACAATGGATGTGCCGTACAAAAGCGTAGCCTATTCACAAAGTTCGAGAAATATTACCATTTCATTGGGCACGTCACAACTTTCGCTAGTATCGACTCTATTTTTATGTCGTAGATATGGGTGGTCATAACAAGTGTTTGGGTTTCACGTCCCAAAACTACGACGCGACTATGAGGGGGGGGGGGGCATAGTGGAAGGCTTCGAAAATTTTGACCATTCCATGTTCTTTAACACGCCCCTTCGCCTTCATGCTAATGTGGGCTTCGCGGCCGGGTTTTTCAACCCAGCACCTCTGGTGCACAGTCGAGTGCGATAACACTTGACCAATGTCACAGGTTGATGCTATGGTTAATTCTCTCTGAACATTTGCTATAAGACATCTCCGGAATGACAGTTATGTGAATGGTAGTTCTGATATGTCCACTAGTGTTGGCGTGGATACGTAATTCTGAAATCCATCAACGAGTATCGTAAATTAACAAACAAAGGTCATGCATAGGTCACAAATTTTCACCGAAGAACATTACAGCTTGTCACGATGTGGGCGATTTCATCAGAAAATCAATCTGACCGGTGAGAAAACGAATTTTCGAAAGAGACCCCGGGTTACTCGAAAAAGTCGGTCGGTGGACAAACGCGGCCTCCGTGATAGAACAACGATCCACGCACCACTGATTCTTGGAGGCCATATTTAGCTACAGTTATACTAACGTGAGCTAACCAGATGGTTGACGACCACCTTGTTGAGAACAACGCTCTGCGCGGCCATGCATGCGCTGGCAGTTACGTGTGTTTGGATATTATGAACACGTTTTACATCAAGAAAGCTCAAACCCAAAACTATGAAATGGCCCTTTTTGACAGGGGGTTAGCCAACCTGTCACTAGAACTGGTCGCATATTAGGGAAATATCTTACGTTCCAGAAATATAAATACATAAAGTCGTATCTAACTAAATATGTCGATAGGCCTCTCATGAAGTGCTGCAGTTTAAAACGTCAGAGTATTCTTTGTTTTAGTTTTTTCTAAGCAAGATATGTCAGAAAATTGTTAAACGTCGCAAAATTTCTTAAGAGCAACTGGTGAAAAGAAAGACAAACAATGTTTACCTGTGCACAGCCAACACGGCCTCTTTTGTAAAGAGCACTTTATGTTTTGTGACACGAACTTAGCGGAATTCTTTGTTTTGAGGGCTAAACAATACTATAAACAATACAATAGCAAAACAATACAATACAATCAACAATACAATAGCAAGCAAGTACTCATTCATGGTGTCGACGCGTCACTTCCACGAATTTCACCCCTTATCTCTCATTTTCAATCTCGGTGTCAAAAATAACATATTAGTTCTAAGCGTGTTGTTGACGCTTCAAAAAACGTCCATGTCAAGAGTGCATGGCATGAACTTGCCTTTCAACGCTTCATATCTAAGTTATCACCTGTCCCCATAATTAAGAGTCAAGTACGCGTCTATCAAAGGCGCTTCTTATTGTACAGCGCACTCGCGGCAAGGCCGACTGTCGCAATAGCCGATTGGGAGTGTTGGTTCGGCATACCTTGAAGTGAAGGGTGCCACCTCCCCAACGGATAAAGGAAGAGTTCATATCACACAGATGAGGTTTCCGAAAAATGCTATTAGGAAGAATTCTCCTGTTACGACGCCTCACGGGTATGATCATTCCTCTGTCCGTTGTTGTCGTCACGCCTTTGACTTCAAAATAAGTCATGTCCCCCTTTTAAAGTGCAGTATGATTCCACTATCTGATTTAATATGTAGGGTTGAACGTCCCAAAACTACCATAATATTTGTGAGAGATGCCGTAGTTGAGGACTCCGGAAATTGCGACCACCTGGGGTTCTTTAACATGTACCCAAATCTAAGCACACGGGCCTGCAACATTTTCGCCTCCACCGACAATGCAGCTGCCACAGCCGGGATTCAATTCCATGACCTGTGGGCCAGCAGCCTAGTACCTTAGCCACGAGACCACAGCGACGGGGCGATTCCACTACCTCATGGTCAAGTAATCAGGTCTTTTCAACGAATATTGATCTCATGTTCATGAAACAAGTGACAACATCTAGTTTTTACGGTGAGCAGCTATAGACAAGTATATTTCTGCAGGTTTTATAATGATGCGTGGCGTTTCCTAGACGTCCATTCCTCTAAGAATTATCTGGCGTACCTCGTTGTTTGCTGCATAGTTTCGGTATTTTCCAGCCTCCCATCCCCGACGCAATGAAGAAACACCTGCATCTCGAACTTTCTGACTGCTTGCCTGAAATTCTGGTGCAACTTCGTAGAGCTTGTCAATGGCCCGCGACTCTCGTCCACCAGTATACACGTTGGTGACTCGCAGCACTTCGTCATCGGCCTCGAAAATGGAGTCCACTAGTGATCTGGTGACCTGCACAATAGTTTTTTTTTTTCACAACTTAGCTGTAAATAACACTTCTTCTTGGTTTTGAAGCATTTTACTGTGTACAAAAACGCCCCGAGCCTCGTAAGGGGGCGCATTGGCACCTCCTAAAACAAAGTTGGTTTATCGTTAAGGCCGGTTCAACACTGCCTTTCTATTGAAATGTATAAAACAGCTCCATTTCAACAGTACATACCTACGGCATATAAACCAGGACGTTTAGGAACATTGTTCAGTTTAGTTGCTAAGGATGGCGCAGAGGTCCCTGCTAAGAAAAACTATTAGTGCAACTTTAAGGAGAACGAACACAGCAGATCGTGTCAGCCAATAAACGGGTGTTATGGACACCGTAACGCATTCATTGAATGACTGATTTTAGTAGAAATCAAGGAGAAGTTGGCATGGTCCGGACTCTTAGCGCAAATACAAGATAACCGGGTCATTAAGGTTTTCTTCTTAAAGAAAGTGAGACTCTGTGTTAGTCATGCGAAAATGCAACGTTTCGGTGGCATGAGAGGGTAGGAGGTTCGAGTTTCCCGTCACACCTTGCTATGTCAATGCTAAAGCTCAGCTCACCCGTGTGTCAGAGAATCCTTCGACGTACTGCCGTATTCGGGTCAGATACTCGGGTCCGAGACGCCTCCGCTCTTGACGCCACGAGTCGAGCTGAGTGCTGGCTGACAGGACCCAGCGGGGTCTTCCGCCGGCCCTCTTTGGCGTCGGCAGCAACTCCAGCTTGAACACGGCGTTCAAGTCCCAGCTGCAGGGCCGCGGTCAAATTTACACCACGGTTAACGGTGTTCTAAATGGTGGTGAACGGTGGTTTTTAAAAGTGGGGCTTCTGAAGCTTGTAATAAGGCCGGTACCACCGACAGAGAATTCAGCGCGTATTCATTATAGAAAACGGCCATGTACCAAACTAGGCTCGTCCTGCTTACTCATACTGTGAATGTCTTGTTTTCTGCGCTTAATATTCCTGTAAGCTATAGATGAACCTTATCACCAAATTTTATGTACCTCGCACGGGACGGCTTTAAGCTCTCCCATAGTAGAGTACCTAGTACTCTGAATCGTTACCCCCTTTTTTCTAAACACAATTTATGTTCCCCTAATATCTATCTATCTATCTATCTATCTATCTATCTATCTATCTATCTATCTATCTATCTATCTATCTATCTATCTATCTATCTATCTATCTATCTATCTATCTATCTATCTATCTATCTATCTATCTATCTATCTATCTGTCTGTCTGTCTGTCTGTCTGTCTGTCTGTCTGTCTGTCTGTCTATCTGTCTATCTGTCTATCTATCTATCTATCTATCTCTATCTATCTATCTATCTATCTATCTATCTATTTGTGCGTCTGTCCGTAAGCCTATTTTATCGCCTGGCTTGCAATTTGAACTGAAGTTTACTGACTGGTGGATGAACAAGCCGGTCTTTATGCTGACCTTATAGACATTCGGACCATGAGGCTGATGAGACCTGACGTGTTCATGGTCGTCGGCTGAGGCCACGTTAGTCCCACACTGGCCATGAACTGCAGCAGCGCTTCGGGTCTCGGAGGCCATCGTGACGAAAGGAGGCACTTTTGCATCAGCAAAGCCGCCTTGTGCACGGCGCTTATTGACCCTACAGCGGGAACTTGGATGTGCCTCAGAATGGTGGCCGCGTTCCGCTGGGCGGTCAGAGCCAGCTGGGTTGGGATAGCATATTAGTTAATGAGAGTAGACTGTTAGGTATCTGGGTAATGTATTATGAACAGACACAGCGCAATGACACGTGGAACAAGATGAAGAAAACTATAGGACAAGCGCATGCCCTGTTATGCGCTTGTCCTGTTGGCTTCTTCGTCTTGTTGGTCGTCTTTTTCGCCTTAGTTTTATCCAAGAGTATTAGGGGCGCGTGCAGCAAGTTCTCACAGCTATAATGCTTTCTGCACTTAACGTGCTTTTGTACGGCCTTCGAGATCGAAGACGCTGCAAGCATTCTACACCTCACGAGATTTTCCATGGCCTCCGTGATCGTCCCGTCCCACCTTTGACCAATCGACGAGTTTGAGCGATTATGTTCTCCATTGACGTCATTGTAAGGAATGCCAAATAGACGCCATGGTCAGGTCACCATTTATGGTGATCTGAGACTTTGTGGACGTCGCCCTTTAAAGTGACCTGTGATGTCATGATGACTTCAGCCCCGGAATGTGTTTGGGGTGAGTCGTGCTTACGGCGACTTCGCGGAACACCGACGCCACAAAGTGTCAATCTTTGCGGTTGATGATGCATCACATACTTTTTCCTTCAATATGTCCACTCGTCCACAGAACAGTGCCGTACGTGCTTTTCACAAGGGAAAAACAGTTGCTGCAGCTGTTTCTTTATCGTCTATTATACGTTCAATGCAAGTCACAAGTGTGGTCTATATAGAGAAATCGACCGTCTAAAACGGTTGAGAAGTGTTTTATGGAAGCGCTGTTCAATGGATAAATTCTGCAAACTGTCTCCGCGAGAGACAAAAATGGATTTGTGGGGCACTCACATTTTTTTTCTTAGGTTGTAACCGAATGTAGTGCTTTCTAGTATTCGCTGTGAGGCTGTAAACACTGCAGTGATGCAAAATACGCGAATGTTAGCGTATTGTAACATGATCAGGATAAGTTAGTGCGAACCGCTTGCTCACCTCTTCAAGGAGGGAGAGCCTGTCGCCCTGGCGGGCAAGCCAGCCGTCGCACACGAAGCGATAGAAGTTGTGGCACGGATTCACCGACCGGTTCAGGGACGCCAGTAGGGCGGGCTGCTGGGACACGTCCACAAGCATGCTTCCGCTGAGGCGTCCGCCCCTGAAGTAGGGAGTGTCGTCTACACCCCGGCCTCCGATCGCGTAGTGGGCTACTAGTCCCACGAGAAGAGGCACGGCTACGCAGCAGGACCCGGCACAGCTGCAGTGCCACAGCCAGCGGACAGTCCGAGCGTAGCAGACGCCAGAAGAACCACTGCTTGCTTCAGCAAGATCACTGCATTGTTTGCACGCTCAATAATTATGTGTCCGTGAAGGAAGTTATTGCGCGGTAGCACCTAAACTTACGTGACGATTTGACTTCGTCACGTCGTATAATAATTCAAGACTAACCTGTGCTGCCACCTCCCCCCCCCCCCCCCAGAAAAAACCTATGCGGTTTACAATACTGTACTAAATGCAGCTGCACAACTGTAAAGCCATAGTAAGCCCGTAACTATGACAATCTGCCATTTCTGTTGGTATAGAGTTTCTTCCTTTTGTTGTGTTTAATAAAAAAAAAACACCGCTTGCGTAAATGCTCGAGTTCGGCGTGAGTGGGTATCCCTGCACGAACAGAACTGCAACTAGGAATATGCGCCAACTGTGCGACGCGTGCTCTTCCTTTGCGCTGCGCTTTAGAAACCTAAAGACTTCCTGCTTGTCACGTGTCGTCTGCAAGAGATTGCGTCGGGTTGTTTTTATTTCAGATGTAGCAAACAAGTGCTGAAGAAGTGCCGGCGCACTGGTGGGAGTTGAACGCGGTGGCGTCCTCTCAAGCTGGGCGTGGGTGGTAGCGCCACGTTTCCTAAGCGTTTCTAGCGATTTTAAGAGAATTATTCGGATTATTGCTTGGTTATTTCTGTTAACCAATATTACTATAGACCATGCTCGTTTGGTTTTGCCTTGTTCGACGTTGCCAGCCTCGTTTTAAGGCTGTGCTGAGGATTTGATTGAAAGCGTGAGATCTACGGACGTACGCAGGGCCCAAAAGTGACACCTACTTAAAACTTAAGACGCCGCCCAATTTGAAAACGTCATGTGCCACGGTCGCATCACCACAGAACGCTATTTTACACTTCACAAGACAAAGCGATTGCGCCAAGTGACAATGTAGTTGATATCGATTACACACCAATACACGCGTGCCCCGACATGACATGACCTCGCCTGCTTGCCGCGTCAGCCTGCTTTGTGTCCCATTGTGTGCTGTGTGTTCCTTTCGCTTTCGCTGTGCGTGGGAAGACTATAGTGCTTCTGCGACTCTTTTTCTGCAATTATCCGTCAGTCCAAAAGGGTTGTTAAATGTCACTTTCGCAAAACCAGTCGCAACTGCAACCATTTTTTCTAATGTGCGTGAGCGCTTGTTCCTTGCATATGCTAACATCTGCATAGAGGCCTTCCTGTTTGGCTTTATTGCAGGTATATAGTTCCGACTGCATATCCCTATGATCGTCATTAGCATGACGAATTGCATGTAGCGTAGTGAAAAAATGAGTATGCTTTCAATAGGCGCAGCGTCGTCGGGTGGAGTACATTCGTGTCGTCGCGCCATGAGCAGGCACTTAACTCACTCTATAAAGCGCAGAGCTACGAGATCTCCCGTTGGAGAAGTTCAAAGTTAGAAACTAAAATTCTTCTGCAAAATAAATACTTTATCCTTCGTTCCGGCATTATTTGCGCGTGGTGCAAGAAAAAAAGTTTCAAGGGTTTCACACAGAGTTTTCTGGTGTGAACACACTTTTTTTCTTAATAATAGTGTAGCCCTGGTCAATTGCAACAGAGATGCCACGTCGAAGGAACGTCTGCCCGTACGAAAGCTCGCGTGCTTTGGGCACCCGAGTCAGGGTCATTAGAGTTACGCAAATACTTTTTCGCTTCGTGCAGTAGCTTCAGCAAATGGCAAATCGACGTTGTCAGCGGCTATGCGGCACTGACCTTTCCGTGTTGACTTGCGGCTTCTACGCTACGCTCGTCTCTCTATATAGTGCGAGGTAAACGTGTCCAGATCTGTAGACTACCTTAGGCACGTTGCCGCGCTAGTTGGTTCGGGTTCATCATTCATATGTGTGTAGCGGACAAGAACACATAAGAGATAGACACACACAGTGCCAACTTGCAAAGTTCCAAGTTAACGTTGTGTAAGTGTGCGTCTCTGTTATGTTTTCTTGTCGTGGTGCGCTAAACCCATATAAATGATGTAGACTTCCGCACGTGGCGATCGTTAACATTTGGCAACAGTGGCTTTGACGGTTTCGTTACCCACTCACATCAGAGTCTCGAGCTAATGCTTCCTGCGACAAGCGTGTCACATTACGTTCTAGCCGTAACACTATATAAGAGCCTGCACTGTTAACAATGAGAGCTTGAGCACCGTGCTGCAAAGTGGAGTAAAAGGTTTCACGGTTTTCTTGCGTTTGCCAAAGGTGTTTCGAAGGCAAGAACCATCTTTATTCGTCTCATCTGATTTTATTGATTCGTGCCTTTTTGCAGACACTTTTAAGCACCTAACGTGTGTTCGCAGCACTCCCTGAGACGTCGGTTCACACTGACTAAGCGCGAACGTCATGTGGTGACGTCAGAGTGGCTCATCACTTCGTGTAAACGCCAACGCCATCGACTGTGTCCTCGTGTTTCACGAGGCATGTGAGACTTTCGCCTAAATGGCTATGTGCTTCAAGTAGGGCATCGGCTCCTGCGGTAGCCTGTCTGCGGCATAGAAGCATGAAGGCACCGCGCCATTGTACACGGACACTGCTTACTTTGATGTAGAGGGAAAGCTACAAAGGTGGGGCTTAAGCAAATTCATGTTGCTCCGCTTGCAAATATGCATAAGGCTGCTTGCGGCTGATTTCGATTTGGGTCACTCGCATTGTGACGCGTTTAGAAAAACATGTGCAGAATTTTTTCATTAAGATAGACAATCCGAGTTTTCTCTCTACATTGCAGGGACTTATCAGCGCGTTTGCCACTGCACATTAACCAACTCAAGTTACGGATGTCATGTTTTCTTTCGACAACGGGTGTGCCGGAATGGCGGTGCTGTCTATAAAAAAATGAAATAAAAGGAATGCATTCGTACAGAGGGAGGATTAAATGTATCTTACGTACGAGTTCCTGCAAGTGTTGGGAATTCATAATGAATCAATATTCATTTGAGCAAAAGAAATGAGAAAGCTATCAATCAACTGAAGTATACGCTTTTTAGGCTTGGTAGCTGGTATGCGCTTTAGTTCTGTAGCTTGCACATTACTGTTAAGCAAAGTTGTTGCCGAGTAAGCTAGTCATATGTAGGAATATTCAGAGCAATTTCCCCTTGATGTGGTCTTCTGTGGATCTACGGCCCACACCTTACTTTTGGACATCATTCCTCATGAAAAACTACACAAGGGCTGCTTACAACAGGCATACTACGGAACCTGCGCCAAACTGAACCCTCTCCCTCCCCCCCCCCCCCCCCCCCCCAAAAAAGAAAAAAGCCACAGGGGACATTGTCTCCCATGCTATTGTTGGTTTTATTATTCATGAAATAAAGTGGACTGAAATGTTTTAGTTTTATGGAAATATTTTTTCAAGCTATTTGCCAAAGCACGTATCTCGCAACGTCGCGATTGAATGCATGTGAGCCAGTTTGAGTAATTGTAGCACAAGTGGAAAATGCAGATTCTGCGATGATTGTCACAGTTTCGAAGCTTTTTTTTGCGTGACAAAACTGCGGAATGAGGTAATTTCACGGTGGATGCCGTTTGCTAAGCAAGAACGTACACTACCTTTCGTCGAGAGTGGATTCCTCACGCCGCCTTTTGATGCGACTCTTCAGAAACCTTGTCTTCTTTATGTTTCCACTCCGCATGATCAGGCCAGCTGTTTGATGCTGATGCTGATGACCTCGGATAGATGGCACTCACCCACAGAGGGGGGTGGGCAAAGAACCGGGCGGCAGGATACTTAAATGAAACTAAAATGAAATTAAAAGTAATCTGAAAAATTAGTATAGAGATAAAACTGCCAATAAACGAAAATGGTTGCTGAGCAAGAAGTCAAACCATCTCTTGTTCCTGACAGACATAGCTACGAATTATAAACTAAAGATCTGAAAAGGTTAGAGTTCACTAGCACAGTAATCTTTTAGTTGCATTGATGTAGTCAAACACAGTGGATTATATATCCCGGTGGCAGTAACGAAATGAAGTGCCGCCATGTGTTAAAAGTACTGGTACTTAACTTGTATTCCTAACTTCTGTAATGAGGCTTCTAAAAATATTTTTTTCTGACAAGAGTAACGATTGCAGAGTAAAAAGAAATGTTCAATTGTTTCAATTTCGTTACAAAAAATGCACAGCGGTGACGCCTTGAGTCGAGCTTTTGTTAATGTAATAATTTGGTTGTGGAAGTGTATAGCGCAATCTGGCTTGAGCCATCAAAGCTACTTGCTTGCCTTGAGCCATCAAATAAGGGGAGGATGACAGTCGCCATGACGATGAGTCGTATTGAATCGATTGAACATTAGGGCGGGAATGGGGGGGGGGGGACTTCACTGATTCTGCAATGACAACTTGAGCAGAACCTAATGGAGTTCGCTCTCGGGCTGAAGGTCACCAGTCTCTTCTTGCACTGGAAGCAGCTAAGGCGCCAGTGGAGAACAGGGGAAGCAGCGCCTTTTCTTTGAGGTCGGTAGCTATATAGCCCCCAATTACACCTGCCCCCCCCCCCCTTAAACGAACATAGGAGGTGCAAAGTGGATACTTTCTTCGCCTCCCCGCCCCCTCCGAAGCGACTCATTTGTCATGCGTGTCAAGCACCACTACCCATCTGGCGAGAAAAAAAAATGTGTCGCCAAGTTATACATAAAAGATGTTATCACTCCTCATCTGGAGCCTCTGTAAAACACAAAGGAGGGGGACAATTTAACGAAAGTCTTACACATTCCAAATAATTACTAGTGATGAGATATATTTTATAGGCGTAGCAATATTGATTTATTTGTACATTTAATAAATAATTATTTGTCTATTGATTAGTTCACTTCGCCAGTTCATATGTTATTTCCATACCGAAGGAGTGACCCGATTTCAAAACGTAGAAATTTGTTTATAAAATGCTTACTTGGAATTTTTAATAATGTATACGCCACAATGAAACAAAGTTTTGGCGTATTCGTACCCTTGTATGTGCTCCCCACGAGTGCCACGCCACGCAAAACAAAGTTTTGTTGACTATATTTTTCTTCCTTCGCGTTATTTCCTCTTTATTAGTGTTGCCATTGTTACACGAATCGGTATGATACTGATGTTTAGTTCACGTTACTGGGTCAAACTCATCTTTAGATTGTAAGAAGAACCAGTACAATTTAAAATAAAACAAACCCACACGAACAGTATGACTGTTGATAAGATTCAGCATAAAGAATAAGAATTTATAATCGTAAATTGCGAATTTGGAGCTAAGCACGTTAATTCCATTGGATGTTTTCATTTAGACCATCTTCTTCGTTGGAACGTGCCATAGTGCTCTGGCACGTGGGCAATAGCATCATCAGCGTCTCGTCTCACGCGACCTTCATTCTGTAGCTAGGCCTCGCAGATCAACGATTGGACGGAATGAGACAAGCCCGTGTTTGGCGTCGCGTTCACTGACAGGTCACACTGAGCTTCTCGACGTTCAAGCTGGATGCGACTGCGTTGAAGACAAAGAAATATAGAACGACTCCGCAGCTTCCTTCGTGGAACTGCGTTCCCCAGATACCGAAGCCTGCTTTGAGCCAACGCCCGCCTCGTATTCGCCATCTTGGGCCATGGCCCAAGAGGATTCGGGGGACACCACTGACAGCACCTTCTCCGAGACCGAAGCGGAATTCGTCACCGCCGACTACACCGAGCTCTGTCTGGTTGCCTTCGGACTGGTATGCGTCGTTGCCCTCGTCGCGACCTTGGCCTGGTACCTGCTGTTCTACGAACCCACCACGGAAACCAGCGGTCGCAAGAGCGCCAACTTCACGCGCTTGCTCGAGGCATCCATCACGCGCAGCGTTCACCCGTGCGACAACTTCTACCGCTTCGTCTGCGACGGCTGGATTCGGGACCACTCGCACAGTCACCGGAGCGTCGCCGACAAGGTGGCCGAGGAGACCATGCTCGACGCGCAGGAGGCCCTCGAACGTGCAGCCAAGGAAGCCCGGGAAGCGAAGTCACCGGCTAGAAGACTCGTCATCCGCTCCGCTGCTCCCGACGTAGCTCAGCTCTCGCGAAACGACAGCATGTCGTCTCACTCGCTGCCGGGGCAAAGCGCGAGACAGCGAGAACACCCGTTCCTGGTGGGACGAACGGGGCCACCGGAGTCTGGCTCGACTCACAATATGGGATACTCGGCCGTGCTGAAGGCGTATGGAATGTTCGAGTCCTGCACGAAGGTCGTCACCGACAGGAAGTCTGAGATGGACAAGCTGGCCGAGTTCATGAGGGTGTACACTGGGTTTCCCTATGTGGAAGCCCAGGACCCTCCATCCTTGGTGGCCTCTATGGTCGAGCTGTCGCTCACCTGGAAAATACACGTCTTGTTCACAGTCGACCTCTTTATCGACTATGATGAGGACGGTGGACGCCTGACCGTCGAGATCAGCAGGAACGTCGGGCTCATCTCGTGGCTTCAGTGGAGGAACATCCTGCGGGACTCGGGCAAGCTGGAAGAGTTTTTCCTCACCCAACTGCAGGCTCTGCCGGAGTTCCGGCCTTCCGAAGCCGAAGCATTGTCCACTAAGATTACGGACGCGGACTCACACATCATAGCCGCCCTGACGACGCAAGAGGAGCCGGCGCAGGCCATAACTTATGACGACTTGCCGACGCTCGTTCCAGACATCGACCCGCAGGTCTGGGTGGACGCTGTGAACAAGCAGATTAAGCCGTACACCCGAGTCGAGCGTGACCACCACGTCAAGGTCGAGAACGCCGCCGCGTTGCAAGAGGTTGGGAAATTGCTGAACCATGAAGACGACCCCTTGCTGTTGCCCATGTTCCTCGGTTGGACCCTGCTTCGACAGTTGGCTCCGCGAGCGTCTTACAAGGCGGCAACCTTCGTCTTCAAGGACAAACCGAGCTACGTACGCGACTGCTTCCGACGCGTCGTCGATGTCATGCCGCTGGCGGCCGCCTACCCATTTCTCAAGAACACTCCAACGCCAGATGCTGAGGTGAGGGGTGGCAGCTTCCACTCTGCCAGTTGATCTTTTCCTTGCATTTGAATTACGTGATCTCCAGAGCGGTAATCACACCTCGTATCTGGCACGAACGCCATTATTTATAAGCGCTAAAGTAGGCGTTGGTCGGTACTATTGTTAAATAATGTTAAAGACTGAAATGGTTCTTCGATAATTCAGTCGTCGTTAGTTTTTCCATCACGAGGCCCGACTACAACTAGAAGCGATCGAATGTTAAAGTCATGTTTGAATTTCGCGCAAGGAAATCGAGAGAATGAAGGTCAGTGTGAAGTCGCGCATTTTAGTTCTTGACATGTTTGGATGCATTGGTAGACTAAAATATGCTGAAACTTCCTATGTTTAGACTATGGGTTTCTCAGAACATAACTTAAGCAGTTTTTACTAATGAACAATTACGTAGGTTTTAGCAAACACCCTTGACAAAATCGGACGTAACGGTGAGCTGGTGCGGGACCTTTTCGCGCATTTTCTCGCTTATCGTCTTCGTGCGGTAGGAGCCATGTTGTCGGTATGTTGTGAATATGAACGTATATGAGAGGAAAAAGCTTTTATTCCGAAAGGAAATTTTCGTATTGATTCTTTAATGGTAAATGACAAAACGAATTTCAGTTACGTGTGGGGTTTAAAGCAGCAATAGCCCCATGTTAATTTAAAGTTACCAGGTGGTTCTTTTTCCTAAGTTATAAACTTTTCTGTACATGCTGGTTAAATCTGGGCCTAGGAGACATGTCTTCGGCATCTTCTTACACATATCCTTGTACTCTACCCTGTGAACTTAGGTTGCCGTATACGTTCAGTCAACTAATCGTTCACGTTTATTTCACATATATCGCTCGCATCTCGCTCGACTCACAGATCTTGGCTAAGAAGATCGCCAAGGACGTCCGACGGGAGTTCAGTGCCATCTTTGCCAACACTCCGTGGATGGACGAACCCACTCGCAGCGCCGCTGAGGCCAAGATTCGTACCATGGACGAAGTGCTAGCCAAGCCATCCTACCTCGTCGACGAGGACGCCCTGGACCAGCACTACGCAGACTTCGCCATCCAGGACGACTTCCTCTCCACGTCGCTGAGCGCCGCCCGCTCCGCGACACGACTCTTTCTCACCAGCTTCACCGCGGGCGTTCACGTGGCCACTCGGGACTTCAACCCGCTCGAGGTGAACGCCTTCTACGAGCGCGAACTGAACGCCATGTTCGTGGGCGCCGCCATCATGCAACCGCCGTACCTGGACGAGAAGAGGTGGACCGCGTTCAGCTACGGAGGCCTCGGTGCCGTCGTGGGCCACGAAGTTATGCACGGCTTCGACGAGCGGGGCAAGGAGAGGGACGCCCGAGGCAGGCTTCGGCCCTGGTGGTCTCCCGACGTTCTCGTCGAGTACCAGAACAGAGTCGGGTGCCTGGCACATGCCTACGGAAATGGTGGCGGGGGTGACGTCGACATCACCGACGAAGACGTCGCCGACTTCGCCTCGCTCCCGGCAGCCCTGGGGGCGTACCGGTACCGGTCGTACATTCGGGAGCGAGGCCAGACGCCCACTTTCCTGGAGTTCTCGGGAGAACAGCTGTTCTTCCTCAACTACTGCTTCAAGCTGTGCTCGCCGGACAACGTGGACGGCGTAGGTTATCAGCGGCGTCGCAGAGGGCGGCGCGGCCTGTACAGCACCGACGAGAAGAGGTGTAACGTGCCGCTTACGCACCTCATGGAGTTTTCCGACGCGTTCGGGTGCTCGCAGCCCGACGGCGTCTTTCCGGAGAAGTGCAACTTCTGGGGTCTACCCGTGGGCCAGACCAGGGTTGATGGGGACGCGCCGCGGTATTTCCGATCTGGCCAGTCATGAAGCGCGCCGTCTTTTCGGCGACAGCGTATTGTTGCCTCGCGTTTAGAGATGCCCTCCACCTTGCTGAGGCATGCTTTATTGGAGGAAAAACGTTTAATTTAGATTATTGCGTCGTGTAACGGACGCGTTGTGTTTTTCAAAGGTTAATCAATATATGCGTAACGTTTCGCACTTCAAATGCGTTGCTTGATTGGTTTCCTGCGTAAAAATGCGCAAATGCTGCGTTACTGTTGATTTTCGATGACTTCAGGCAAGTTTTTGTTCAGATACAAAACACATTTAGTAGAAGTACGCTCTCTGTCAGCGAGTTAAAGATCGGGAATTATATCTGGTGAGGTTATTCTTCCATTTGTGATATATCCTAGTCAATCGCATGAGATTAGCTATGTCATAAGGCTGTCATCTATGGAGTACTTTGACATGCTGTGGCGTCTCTGAAAACATAGATTGACAGTCATTTTTGCTTCAACGCTCCGACATCGCGAGTATGATAGTTTCTTGAACGCGCTTTGATCGCATGCAGTCGAAAGATGTTTGCAAATTCGTAATATGTTCGGTACAGCATCCACCATCTAGGTTTATGGTTATGATGTACGACTTCTGATCACACCGCGGCCTTGGCGGCTGAATCTCGATGAGTGTAAAATGCTAAGGCTCATGCACTTCAGTTTACTGCATATCATTCTCAATTTGGCACGTAGCAACTAACACTTTCTATTGAAGCCGCAAGAGACCTATAGCTGGACCCGCAGGTCACGGGATCAAATCCGGGTGGCGGCGGCTGCATTTTCGATGGTGGCGAAAATGGTGTAGGCCCTTGTGCTCTGATATTTGTGCACGCTAAAGAACCCCAGCTGGTCGAAATTTCCGGAGCTTTCCACTACGGCATATCTCATAGTCATATGGTGGTTTCGAGACGTTAACCCCCACATATTAATTATCAAAAGACCTAGCAGAGATTGCACGGCACTATCGGGAAAAAAATTACGTGCTCTTCTGACGTCCGTGAAGTAGTAATGAAAAAGAGATGTGAAATATTCCACACTGCTCATGCAAGTTTAGCATGCAAACAGAGGCGCTTGCTATTTTCTCGTAACCTCGTTTGCACCACAGAAGCACATAAAAAGTATTTTGGCATATCTATGACGTTACAAACTCATGCCTGTGATTACATTTTCTAACTTTTACGCTGTATTATACAGCCGGAAATTGGTACGTGCCATATTTGGCACAGTGCGCATATCGGGGATGAAATTCAGCATTTTTATAGATCGCTGCTTTGAAAGCCACATATAAAAAATCGTACACTGTAAGCAAAAACTATCCGAGTTCGGGGTTTTTCACGGCTCATGACCTCTGAAAACTCTCTCGCGTTAAAAATTACTACCTCGTGTTGGCGTAAAAGGTGGTACATGACATAGTTTTACCGCCATCTCGGAGGTACGTATTAAAAGCATGTCAAAATTCAGTTTTACCTCGTTGGGAGTTTTCTATCACGTGATTTTTAACCTGCGTTCCAGAGTTTATTACCACGTGACTGCGAGCGGCAGTTGTTTCGGCGGCTTTTGGCCGAAAACCCCGCGACTGACGCTCTCAATGAATCGTGATTGTATGCGAGGACTACAGATGTTTTTTTTTTTTTTCAAAGTTTGGTACGGCATAGTTGCGCATCATGCCTGAGCTCAAGTCAACGCACTTTCACTGGAACTGGGAGCAGCATAAACACAACAAGCGAGGAAAGCATTCTGTGAACGAAAAAAAAAGTGAGGCTCACTCAAAAAAAAAAAAAGCCTGCTGTGGAAAGTTTTGCATATTTTCGCAAATCGTTGGCTTTTGCTGTGTGGCGGCCCTGGAGAAAGACGGTTCAAGAAGCTCGAGATCTGTGTGTCTGGTTGAGCTGATGGATTCCACGTGTTTGCTACATCATCGAGCGACCGTGCGCTTCCGAGCGCGAGCCTCCGAACCTGTACGTCGGGGATACCTCTCTTCCGTGCCGAATCGCGAAGAGCTGCCAGCGGTAACAAAATCAAGCTACTGTCATCGTCCGCGGTTGCTCCCTGGAGGAGCGATAGGCAAAACGCTTCACTATGTTGTCGGCACGAAGCCGGCCAGTGGGAGTGCGTCACCGGAGCAGGTAAAAGAAGTATCGCATATATTTTGTTCCACAAAAGACGATGTCTGCTGGAGTAAAGCGCAGCCCGAATCGTGCAGTCCGAAATGACTACGAAATTCGCACAGGAGGTCTATTCTGTGATCACCAGTTGTCGTTCATCTCATAGCCGTGCTCCTCGAAAAGGTCTAGCACGCTGTCAGTAAGAAGCTTGTGTACAGGCGTGCACCGCTATTCTACGCCCATTGTCATGAATACGTGCTGCTACTGTGTTTGTGCACCGCCACTCAATGAAAACCATTGAGCTGCCGTGGTCTGTGTGTACGAAGGTATATTTTATGGACTTGTGCATCAGTAGGGTGAACACGAGTGGGGCCGAAAGGCCGGTGTGCGAGCTAACTATTGAACATTAAAAAAAAAGGTGAGATCGGGTGGGTTTATAATAAAAGGTCAGTGACTCTCCTAGCAACCTGCAGCCCACCTGAAGCTTATGCTTGCACGTTTAACCGTTATTGTTAATCGATGCAAAAAACTGCTCGCCTACCGGCACTTTACGGCACGTCAAAAAGTCGTGCATACCGGATTGTCAAAGTGCAGTTCAGTAACGCAAGCAGTCTGTTGAAGTGTTTTATTCTGCATTTGTTTTATGTGTGTGTTTGTTTGTATTGTAATCTATGTGTCATCAATTCTGCCGTCATTTGATATTTAAAAATTTTGTTGACTTTTTGGGCAAATGCACCCGTCAACTTTAATTTCTTTACCACCTGGAATGACTCCCAGAAATCACCTCAAAAACCTTGTGAAGGCAGTAAAAAGTTACTCCCTCTATACTCGCTCAAAACCCTAGTAGTGTAAATAATTACTACCCTTCCTACAATAAAAAACTCAGTTAGCACGAAAGTAAATTTTTACTTCGACTTGTAGGAGGTCAAAAAAACCCCAGAAAAGGTAGTTCGCCAGAGGACAAGTGGTTTACCCCGGTTTTGAGGTTATTTCAGGTTATTTTCGTTTATTGTGTATATTTTAGTTAAGTACAGTACCTTTAATGAAATTCGTAATATGCTGTAGTTTATGCAGTTCTGCGCAATGCATATAAAGTACAGCCTCCGAGATCATGCAGCATGACTCTGTCGGGATTTGGGCTGTGGTAGTAAGTTTTGAATCCTTGATCAAAGTATGATGGGCGAGCAACAGTATACGAGGCAATGTTTCCATTATTTGCGTGAGTACACGGAGGTATTATGCGAGTTGCTACCAGGTGAAGTCAATATTTTTCTCTTCCGATTTCCTCGGAAATTTATGCTCTCAACCAGAAGTCGTGGGTTGGTCGACAAGTTGGGCATAGAAAAAAAGCACTGTCACACCATGCGAACAGGCAAACCTGTAGGCGGCCTTTTGCATGTAGATATCGGTGGCCAGAGAGAGAGAGAGAGATAACGTTTATTAATACATCCAGCGTGTAGGAAGTCCCCGGCCTCGCAGGGCGTGGATGTTCCTTATCTTAAGATTACGGCTATTAGAGTCCGATAATCTCAGAGCCTAGACCTCCAGGATGTTGTGCTCCGACCTGAGCGACAGTTACATGGCTGCCTCCGCGCCCGTTAGACGGTTCGTCAGCTCCTTTTCTTCTTTGCTTCGCCAAAGCCCTCTCAAGCCGCTGAATGGCCCATCGGTGGCCAGATTCACTGAGTGAAATATTCGATTCTGCCTGAACTTGGGAAGTGAATGTTGAGCTTTATCACCCCACATCACGCTGAAAAAAAAAAAGTCACAAGAAGTGAGATTTCGTTTTTCAGCAACAAAATTTGGAGGCACTTATTAAGCTTTGCCTGCAAGAGTTGAAAGCGACAGCGATATCATGTCACTACTGCTTACCTTGTTTGTAATTGGCCTGTTCCAGTGAAGCTTTTGTATGCGGCTGCATTCCGTGTGATGGGTAGCACGGCTGTTGTTGTTGTTGTTGTTTCCCTGTGCAACAAACAGGCTCGGCTTCAACTAGAGACGATTGTGCGCGTGAAATCTTTTCTAACACGCTACGCACCCACTACGTGGCGTTGCGTGAAAAAAAACCACAGTATCATGTGTGTCTTTTTGTTGTGGGTGGCCCCACGTTATACCACGAATTCGTGAAACTGCATGTTCTGACGCCCAATCACATTGCACGCTTGTACCAGTCGTTATTACAGCGATATTACATGATGCATCATGTATGCAGGGCACGCGTGTTTGTCAAATATGCGACTTACGTTTCCTGGATGTCCAAACAGAGGAAGCTTTTTTTCACGGTATTTCTCTGAAGACGCGCGGCTCCTCCGCGGTGGTTTAGTGGCTAAGGTATACTCGGCTGCTGACCCGCAGGTCGCGGGATCGAGTCCCGGCTGCGGCGGCTGCGTTTCCGATGGAGGCGGAAATGCTGTAGGCCCGTGTGCTCAGATTTGGGTGCACACCAAAGAACCCCAGGTGGTCGAAATTTCCGGAGCCCTCCACTACGGCGTCTCTCATAATCATATGGTGGTTTTGGGACGTTAAACTTTACATATCAATCAATCAATCAATCAATCAATCAATCAATCAATAAGGAGACGCGTGACCCTGTGGTAGCACACCGGCTTCCCACGCAAACGACTCGGGTTCGAATCTCACTCACACCTAGCATGCTTTATTTCATTTGCGTCCCTCTCGATTTCTCAGCCACGCGCAAGATGACCATTTTTCGCTCACAAACAACGATGATGCCGCCGACACCGACCCCCGAATTTCTAAAACACGAGCTCTTTAACGCTGTCGCGTTAATACGGCTGGCCCCTTTAACTGGCGAGCCACATATAAACCTGCATCTCCACATATACAGTAACAAAAAAATTCTGCATATGTTCTTCCACGTCAATCGTGCGTACTATAAAAGTCGAAAAACGAAAATTTTCAAGTTACTCTTTCATAATGCAAACATGAAAAGGGTAACGATCTTATGTCCAACAAATTTTATGGCCTTCAAGTTCAAAATATAACGTTGGGTGCGAAATAGCGTTGCCTATATTCGACCTACCCAAGTGAAACTGACCTCATTCCTTCTCGTAATCTGTCTTCCTTTTTTTTGTATTATTCGCACTCGGCATGTTGTGCGCCACCGCACAGCCGGCCATATGGCTTTCCTTATCGGCTCATCGGTCGATTTGTCGAACGCGAGCAGCAAGCCAGGTGGTCGTTTCGCACGTTCCGTGACACGTATAAGGGTGTACGTCATCATAGATGGAGTGAGGGCACCATTCCGTCGTTTTACGTACGTACTTGCTTGGTTGCATATATATATATATATATATATATATATATATATATATATATATATATATATATATATATATATATATATATATATATATATATAAAGAAGAGACAACCATTTGTAGCCGAAACATAATGATCGCCTGCATGTATGGTATCTTCTTGTCGCTTAGGTGTGTGCATTTTGGTTGGTGAGAATGTTTTTATACGCAGTGGAACTCACGTCGCGCCTTTCCGACAAGTTGTTCCCGCTTGCGGTCGGCAGTTATGCATGAGCTGTCCAAACGGGTTGACAAACGATGGCTGCATGCTGATTCGACCGTGAAACATCCAGGACAAGTCGAACCTGTAACTGCAGTCTGTCGGGAGTTTCGTTTGCGTGCGAATTGCAACGCTCGTGAGTATATTTAATGGGTTGCCACCATTAGGGAACCTCACACCGATCGGCGCTGGGTTCGACTTATTTGAGTGCTTGTTCTTTGGGGAAACAGAGAGACAGAGAAAAAAAAACTTTCATTTGAGCAAGGGTATGAGATCTTTCTTGCGTAGGCGGAGCTCTTGTGGAAGGTCCCCGTTAGGTAGCACCACTTCACGCGCCCACTACAGATCGACCGGCGCTGCGCCTTCGGCTCTGAGCTGGTTTGCGAAGTATCTCCTTGGCGCAAATCAGCTATAAACAAACATTTTATCGGTAACTCGTCATTCATACGTGAAGTCGTCAGCAAGCGTAATAGGAATGCTCTGACGTGAAACCTGGATCAGTTTGACTCATGCTCTTTTGCCGAGAAAGTACCTCTGTATGCTTGCATAGCACATCGGTATGCATGGGACAATGGAACGAAAAGCTACGCGGCGCAAGCACCAGCCAAACTGTTTCAGGACACGCTGTAGCACGTTCCTGTTAAGCTTGCCGGTGACTGTACCAATTAGGTAATAAACTACAATACAAAAAAATTAGAGAACGGAAGACAAATCTGAAAAGCGTGTAAGTAACCATTGTCATCAAGGGGGGAAATGGTAGAAAAAGATTATGAATGTGTTTACTATTGACAACCGGTTCGTTTTCTTACGCATGAAATTACATTTGCTTTCGGAAACAGCCCGGTACCTAATGGAATTGAAGCAACATATGAAAGATCCCCGACTCAGGCTTCTGCCAGAACGTGGGACAAGTTGTGTTTTAAGTATACATATGAGCAAAGCTGCTTTGCCCCCTTACTCCTAGAGGCGCCTATATGGGAGCTTCACACGGCCCAAGACTGGTGCAGTAGCCATCGCGCGAGCCCTAAACAGGTTTCTTTCTAGAGCGTCTGCTCGACACTGCGATGAACATTGACAGAGCTGGTAAAATTCTCTCGCAGCAAAGCGTGTGACCAATGGGGCAGAAGTGACGTCGGGAGCACGTGATGGCAGAAGTGGAATCTAGGAGCAGGCACTGCACCGTGTCTCCAAGATGCAGATGAAAATTGGGTGCCTTCTTCCTTCCTCTCTTTCTAGTGTTGCTTAATCAATCTAGGAAGGGTGGCGCGCCGTGTGGAGATCTCCCCAATAGACCCCTTTCGAAGAAGGGCGCCCCAAGTGCCCATCACGCGAACTACTCCTTGCCGCCAAGTATACGGAACCGGAGCAGACGACAATAACAGCTTTTAGTGCAGATGCAGACGCCGTTCAGCGTTTGTGGTACACGTAAGCAGGCGGAACTTTCTTGCGCACTCATAAACGTGAAGTCACAACGAGCAAATCACAAGAAATATGGATGTCTTGCTGTTGTGAGCTGCATTCTGTCTCAAATAGCTCCGCGAAGAAAATAACGGAGAATTTTTCTCAAATTTTACATTGAAAATATGGGCGCTATTGTGGAACTACTTTGATTTCATTTCATTTCATTTCATTTATTTATACTGTTAGCCCAGAAGTGGGCCGTTACAGGGTGGAAGTACAAACAATTATTTGCAAAAAAGAAGTACCGTACAGGTCTCGAGATAATTTCTCGGTATTATTGTGACCAGCAACTCGAAGTTATACATAACATACATAAATTGATACAATGATTGATTGATATGTGGGGTTTAACGTCGCAAAACCACTATATGATTATGAGAGACGCCGCAGTGGAGGGCTCCGGAAGTTTTGACCACCTGGGGTTCTTTAACGTGCACCCAAATCTGAGTACACGAGCCTACAACATTTCCGCCTCCATCGGAAATGCAGCCGCCACAGCCGGGATTTGATCCCGCGACCTGCGGGTCAGCAGCCTTAGCCACTAGACCCCCGTGGTGGGGCGCGAAAAGAGAGAGAGAGAGAGAGAATAAAACATTTATTGGTAATAAACAAGTCGCTATAGCGGTTGGACATCCTAGTCCGGAATACCATTGGCTCTTGCCGCCATCCGAGCACGGTCGACCAGGTCTGGTTGCTGCAATGGGTCAGAGCTAGACAGGATTGCCTCCCACTCCACCAATGCATCATTATGATTGTCCGATATGCTGGGATTATTTTGGCACTCCCAGACCATGGCGCTAGCTTGCAATATGTATTCATCCAATTTATTCTACGTTGTGAAGACGCGCGAGTGATGATGATTGACAGCGCAGTCGTAGTCGTTTTCGTCGTAGTCACGCCACTGTGAGCGGTGCTCACGCCATTCAGCGATGATGAGTTTTGCGGCGATGGCGTGCATCGAGTGTTGTTGATGAAACCTGCTTGCGCAGGGTTCGCCTTCAGCGTTGGGAGGCAAAAGCTTGTCGCAACACTTCCCCCCTCCCGAATTCCAGCTATTAAGTCAGTGTATCGTGCTCAGATTGCACTCACCCCCCCACCCCCCTGTCCAGTCGCAGCGCCTCCCCTTATTATAATATCAATGAGTGGGGGTTGATTTTGTCCCCACCTGCTTAGGTGAATAGAGGGGGGCTGCCCCCTGCCGCCCCCATGCATACCCCTGTGGGGGAGGGAGGGGGTGCTACAGGCGTACGAATGGGACAGTACAGGGGCGTAGGCATAAATTGTTTGGGGGGGGCGAAAATTCAGGGAGGGGGTGTGCCGCCCCCTGTTTAGGCCCCTGGGACAGCGAAATGGTTTAATACGAGTTGATGTTTTTGTGATTACACAGACCAGCGCCAGCAGTCCTTGGTGTTCGGGCCCCCACCTGATACTAAGACAATCCGCCATTCCGAGAATGGTTGGCATGGTGGTTACTGAGAAAGGTCACTCGAAAGTCATGAGTTGAATCCTTGGATCCCATGTCAATCTAGGTGAAATCCAAGAGGTAGACGCGTTTAACTTGGGAGTACGTTAAAAAACACCATGCTGTCGAAATTTCTAGAGTCCTCCTTGACGTTATGCCTCTTCATTATATCGTGCTTTTCGTCAAACCACAAAAGCTGTTTACTTTTACACAGGGTTGATAACAAACGGGCTCTGCTCCGAGGAACATTTTGATAGGCAGTGATCGTGCAATACGTACTAATAAAAATGATTTCGGTGTGCATGGCCGTGCAGGCCTGCCGAGATGTGGAGTGGTTTGAAATTCGTACCTCTCATTCATACCCAGAACTTGTGCCAGTTGGAATGATCTTCCCCATGCTATCGCTTATATAACTGATAATAATACGTTTCGTAAAGCTGTTAGTCTTCTCTAAATGTTTGTGTGTGTATACAAGCTTATTATTGTTAGTATACCTTTTTCTTATCGAATTGTTGTCATTTATGCCTACTTTATTTCACTTACTCATCTGCTGTGAGTCTCTTTTTCTTGCTGTTTTACATTGCTTCCGTTATATATATATCTCCACTCAATGCCCTCGGGTTTCGATGGTACAATAAATAAATAAATAAATAAAAGAGAAATACAAAAGCAATAACGGCAACAAAAGCAGAAAAGATAGACACTATGGGCTTCGTTACTTATACCTATACATATAAAAAAAGTCACTTTGTCATGAAAAAGGGAGGTAGGTATTGCCGACTTCTCCTCAACTATTAAACTTTCGTTCATTATCGCAAATGCATAAATTTCGAAACAGGAGCCGCGGTAAAGGAACGTGGTGGCGTCATACGGTATAATGGCATCGTTTTTTTTTTTTTTTTTGCCAGCACGCTTTGTCTTAAACACTTCTGCTCCAGATTTCGAACAATCGTTGAGACTGTGCTGATTTTGTTTTTGTTTTCTCTCTTTTACGCGGATGGAATGACATAATGATCGCGTTGATTGGACGTTGGCGTGTCACCGTCAAATATCGCGCACTCCGATAACGTCCGGGGAACGGCACGCTATGCTTGATTGTTTGATGATTCGCTCTTCAGGTGTGTATATGGTCTGAGTTTCTCTATTTCCTGTTTGCGGCTTCTTGAAATGTTTCACTTTTATTCAACATTCGTATTCATCCTCGGACGTGTTCCCTATATTTTCTGTGAGATTGTGTAGTTTGGTGGCCTACTTTCCAAGCCACCTCGTTATTCAACGCGCTGAAATGGGGAAAAAAACTCTTCCTATGACTCATTTAATGCATGTGATTGTCACATGTGTACTCCTCTCTTTCGGAGATCTGCATTTACTTTCTGCACATGTGGCTCGTATCAGATAAAGAGTAAGATCAAAGTTTTTAGAGTGGATCAACCACTTCAATGAGCCACAAACGAAAAAGCAAGAGAAGAGGAGCACGATAACACCGGGACGTTTTCAAATTTCGGCTACCCTGTCATTTCTAGAACAGGCTTGCTAGAACGTGTTTTTCGGCTGGTCGTTTGATGCTGAAGGTGAGGCAATTATGTCATGAAAGTCTTGGTGGAACCCGCCTTCAGCAATTTCGGGCTAAAGTGATAAACGTAACCGAACGGACAAAAGACAGCCGATCGGGTCACTGGAGAAAAGGCTGCTAGGAGAACCTCAGCCGAAATCAAGTAGAATAAATGGGCACCCAGGGTACTTGTGGCACGGTAAATGCTGGTTCATTAAAGTCACGCTAAAGCAAAACAACAAAGTCGGTTATATAACAAGAAGTTAAGCTGCTTGCGCCTTGGTGCTCTCGTGATCAACCCCTTAATTTGGCGTGAAGAAAAAGTATTATGAAAGGGCAAGATAGCTTGACGATTATGACGCGCTAGTCAGGACTTAAATAATGTCACAATCCCGTCACGTACGTCCTCAAACACTTCCCGCCAGAAAGTGGCACATACCCACGGACGGGTATGCGCCGCTCGTATGCGGGTATGTGCCACAGGTAATCGGCACTTAGTATCTACCCGGAAACGACGAGAACACACAAGGGCAATGGAACGAGTGAGCTTTAAGAAAAACCTGACATCAGTGGCACTGACCCGACGAATGAAAACATTAAATGTATGGGACCCGCAGGAATCGAACCCAAGCATTGTGCATGGCAATTAAGCATTGCACCACAATGTAACGACGCCAGGTTTCGGAACTACTTTTCAAGCAGACAGCAATGTTTGTGAAACAGTAATGGATGTGGCTGTGCCTACGATATAGCCGTTACGTCGGAGTAACGTCATCTGTAGGTAGGTGGCATGTGCCAAAGTTTATTAATGCAGCAGTGTCCAGGGCTACCATCCTCGCGAGCAGCATTGCTTCATATCATATTCACTTTTGGTATTCCTAATAGTCGTGTTCCTGTTGGCATCACTGTACAAATGTAAACAACTGGTTCTATGAACATCTGCAACGCCTCAACATATGTCCGTGAGTTCCACGTTTGTACATGTATTTAGAGCCCTTTCATGACGTGTCGTTACATAAAAATTACATCGATTACCAAGCTATACGAAAAACATCAATTACCAAGCTATACGTGGAATCTGCGAATTTTTTTTTTTTTCAAATTTCTCACCGAAATCATCTCGCCTAATGTTCCGGATTTCAAAGTGTGGTTTTACGTATTTTAGCGATGTCGGCGCATATATTTTGCCCCTAACTTGGTATGGTAGGTCAATGGCTTCCTCAGAGCCCATTTCATGGCGTATTGCATTATTAGTTGTTGGGAACTATGGGCATTTTAAAAGAAAGGGCGCGCAAGTAGACGTCGATACATCATAAATACCAACTAAAACGGCAAGACTGCCCTACAGGTAAAAAGAAAGAAGGCACTGAAAATAATCTGCACGTGCCCAGGCAATGAGCGAACTTATCGATTCGGCACTCTGGGGGGTCTATGGGAGAGATAGCTGTTCGAGCACTTGACTTCTTTTTTTATGCATGTTAATTTACACTTGGCCTACCCATGTTCTTCCAATGTTGTCGGTATGACATGATTCGATCTTTAGACGAGTTTCTTCAGGCTGAAAACGGCGCATTCGTGGGATTTCGGTGTACACTTACACTCTCGAAAAGGTAAAAATAGACAAGAAAGTTAGCCCCACTTCGAGATCTCCTATATATATATGTTACAATAAGCCCTGGTTAAAAACTTGAGCGACGCTGGAGCTTGCCCTCCAAGAGAAGAACGCAGGCGCACACACCTTTTCGCACCTTGTTTCCTTTTCACCTTAGTGCGTCCTTGTGATGACTTGAATTCTTTCTGGCGTCTGTGTTTAGCATACCCTGTCTCTTAGAAGGAATACTTACAAACTAGCTCAGCACTTGGATATTCTACGGGTCTACACAAGACCTAGTAGTCACTATCAAAATACATGACGTCACAGTGTTCCGTGCCACACCGTTTGCGTTTATATATCAATCTTTTCTTGAAACGTTCTGCGCACACAAACAGGGTTTTTCTTAAAGAAAGCACGACCAGGGTTCGGGGATATCATCAGGTAGCGCAATATCTCGTCGGCAAAACCTGTGGCCTGCGGTAACTGATTGGCAAATAGGTGAAAGAAAATGATCTCACGGAAGAAGCAAGTTATCAAAAAAGACTTGGGGGTATATACCGCGGAGATTTATTTTAACAGTATTCGAAAGTTGTAGTGTCGCACTGCGAACCGCGTAGCTTCTGAGAGTGTTCAATATTTAACAGTGGGACCCCATGTGTTTTTATGGGGGGTGTTCAATTGTGTTAGGAAGCCACGTGTTTTGTAGTGCGGTACTGCAATTTTGACACACAGCGCCAGTATAGGTCTGTGGCACACATACCCGAAGTAATTTTTTCATTACTATCTTTTTGCAAGAAATATGATTCTTCTCACCTATTTTCACTTTAGACATGACAGAATCTCGTGGCTGCCGCTGAAAGATGGCGCCACATTCAGATGTCTCCAATTTTCGGGAATGGTAATTTCTAGGAAGCGTCGCCACCAGCATTTTTCTTACCACATTTTCTCGCTTAACAAACATTTCGCGGCAAGTGCGCTGATTGTGGAATTGTGATAGAGTACTTTACAAATCCGAAAAAGTATTTTTATATATAGTGTTCCTTTAAGAATAACCGACCAGATACCAAAAGAAGGCAAGCTTGCGAGGTGAGAGGGAGACAGTAAAATGAGAGGACTGTTGATATAGGGTGTGTTCCACTACTCACCGTAGAAGGCTAAACAGACAGGCAAGTGGACGACGGCAATCTTAAGTCTGATTCCAAATCTCACGTAGCCGGCAAAAGAGACCACTTCGAGAAGACCACATCGTAGACAAATACGATGCAGGCTACTTTGCTGTCTAAACAAGATGGCGGCTCAGCAAACTGCTCGGGATACTCGGCTATCGCCCCACTTGTCGTCTTCACTGAATCAGACGCTTTTTTCAGACGTGCAATGTGTAATGTTCAATTGTTTTAAGAATTTAACAATAAATAGGCTGAAAAAAAAGGCAGTTACGTTTGTTTATCTGAGCTTTCTCTTCCCGACATGAGATGGCGTCTCGTCGAGTAGAAGCCATCCAGACGTGTTCGGACGACATGGGTGTGATGCTTTCTGTCTTCTAAGCTGTCAGCGTAGACTGTCTACGATGCGGTCTAAGAATCGGAACACAGCCAAATTATGAGGTTTGCAGGTATAACGGGGCGCTAGAGCAAGCACAGACGCCGCTTATTTGACAAAACATTTTAGGTGCCTTTGCTTTGCAGTGTGGGCGTAATCCGCCTCATTATTATTATGATGATCATAATGATGGTGGCGACGACGATGACGATGATCATGATTACCGCAAACACTCTGCAGCAGTGTGGCCAATCCCCCTTGTGGGTGTGAGCCAAGATCTTCTAGGCGACAAGACAAGACTCGGGAGTTTATCGAGCGCTTGCATTGGCGTCGCTCTCGTCAAACCGGCCAACGTCTGTCAGCGTGTCCAACAGCTTCTTTCCTGAAATAAGAGTGAAGTCCTGGCGATCGGCTTTCAAGCACTATCTACTCAATGACATAATAAGAGCCCGACGGTGGTGAAGTACGTGATGTTACGACTTTGTAAATGAGTAATGATCCCGGTAGTGCACGCGTCGCCTGTCGTCTGTTTATGACATTCCGAGTAGCAGACGAGGCGCGGGAAAGTTTAATCGGCAAAAAAAGGAGCATTGGTTGACGGTGCGTAACCTCTCACGCGAGCAATCACTCTGATTGGCGTGAATACGTGAACACACGCTGCCATTCGAGCTTGCACTAGGCCGACTGTTCCTCTGTGGCCGTTGTCAGAACACGATATACTTGCGTGACGTGTCTGTAGGAACGAGCTTCGTACACAGCCGATGGCGTTCCGCCTGCTTGGAATCCTTTTGGCAACGGAGCAGGTCTATTTCATGTGGCATAAGCGAAATTCAAGTAAACCACCCTTGTCACGTGATTCGGCGTCAAACCGAACTCCCGTCTGCTTGTCGTCTGTTCTTGTCAGCTTAGAGCATGTGCCATGCGGAGTTGTACTGCGGCCCACTACAGCCTGGACTGAACATGTGTAGACCCACGCAGGCGGGGATTGCCGGTAACTGTCGCGTGATGTGGCACACGGCGTTCACTTCCTGGAAACCGCGTCACTGGGGGTCGTCGACTTCCTGCATCGGACGCTGGATAAAGAAACTGCGCGTAAGACACTTTTGACGTGCCTCATTTTTGGCTGTCAATGGTAACAGACAAAGTAAGATACAAGCAAGGGACAAGCAGAAGTGTATTTTTTTTTACCTGATGCGCAAGGGATTTGTGTATACTAGAGCCGTATCACAAGACCGGTGCTTTTGTCACCACATAATCAATGACGTTTTCTCTCGCCGAACACGTAACCGGGGCGAGTCGCTGTTGCTAGGCGACAACGCCTGCAGTGCATCCCGTCGACGTTACAGATGAGCGAGACAGGGTGACAGGCGGAAGAGTGAATCGCATTGCAAACACCATTTTGAAGATGCGTTTGGGCGGCACTGATTTAAAGAGAGGCGAATTAAATGCAGCGTAAACGCAGCACCAAAGCCGCAGTTAAGCTAACTATTATAGGGTGGCCACATGTATTGGACATGGTTTACCCGGCACTGTGAGCGGCGTAAGTGGACAGAGAAACAATAAGAATCGTAAGCAGGAAATGTAGTACAAGTGATGCGCACTTACACGTCAAAGCGTTTATCACGCAATTTGAGACAATCTTGGACAGAGGAGTCAGTTCCAAGGTGGGGCGTGCTCGCGTGGTCTTAGAATTCGTACGTGCGTAGGGGGTGGGGGGAGTGAATAAAGAAGAAAGAGTGACAACCCCATTTCTTCTTCCTCGCATTTCCCCTGAATGCTTACCACGCCTCCATTCAAGGGTCATTCAAAACAATCACGTCAATAGGATCAATAACGTCAAAAGAGTAAAAAAGAATGCCTATGCTTCATTGCCAGTTTAATTCACAGTGCAAACTCGACAATTGTATCAGCAAGTACTACAGAAAATACATGATGTACCTGTTCAATGATTACCATACTACTGCGGAATCATCGATAACGAGCATGCCAACGTTGCAGCAAAGAGCGCTCACGAAAAAGGCATGATGGATCCCATTCCAGTGTCAAAAATCGACGCAACAGCAAGGAGGAGGAGGAATAAATGAGGAAGGACAGGGAGGTTAGCCAGTTTTCAGAGCAGATGTCACCAGGTCTCTGTGGAACACGCCCTCATTTCTACAAGCCCGTCTTCACCGTTCTGGACCCACACTTAGGACTTTCAATTCCATCTGGGTTATCCAGATTTGAGACAACCGTTCTCTGTCGCATGTGGCTTGGGGTGTCTTTTACGAACGCCTTTGCTTGCCGCATCGGATGGGCAAACAGTGCTGCGTGCCATCATTGCGGCGCTGGCGAAACCATTGAACATATTTTGTGTCAGTGCCCTCAGTACAACTCTCAGAGACAGTCCCTGTCAACAACAGTGTTTGCACGTCTCGACGACCAGCTGCTTTCCGAAAAAATTAATTTTGGAATACCGGAAAGATCGAGCTTTACGCCAAAAAGCGACGGAGGACCTCATGAAGTTTCTGCGATCGACCCGATTCATCGAACGCGTGTGACACTTTAGTGTGTTTGTGTGTTTTCGCTTCCGTCGCACTCGTTCCCCTTTTCTTACTCATCTGTCTCCCATTTCCCCTTCCCCAGTGCAGGGTAGAAAACCAGACATTTGCTTTCTGGTTCAACTCCCTGCCTTTCTCCATACCATCTCTCTCTTTTAAAATTAAAGTGGCTGGTCCTGCTGTTGACACGCGAAGTTACAGCTTTGCTAGCCCATTGAAAGGCGATTCCTAGCTCTCCGTCATCACCTACTTCCTTCCCTCACCGATATGTGAAAGAGGCAAGCGTAGTAGTGTGTTCTTCCGCATGAGTGCGGCGCCTCTCTCCGCTACGTGACTGGCGTGTCCAAGAAGACTGCGTGGCCGAACGCCTGTCAAGTGCTACTTTACTTTCGCGCTGTCTTTCGCTGGTATGCGCTTTCCGCATCGCTGATGTTGTCATTTTGTATACGACAGCTGTGTGGGCCGTAGTTTCCTCTGTTATTATTTTTTATTGCTATTGTTTTCTGTCGTTCAAGCCGGCTGGCTCCCGTCAATGCGTCCGCGGTGTTTCGGACGCGGGCGCACGGCGCATAGCCACGTCATCGCGACGGGAAACGGATGGGTAGATCGGAACTAGGAAGCGCCGCCGACTGACACGGCGTGCAGGTTGGGAAGGTAGCTGGTTTTGTTTCCCCCATCCGCGTCCCTAATCATACGATGCGATGCTGCTGCAACGCAGCTGGCACGGGAGTCCACGGCCCATGCTCTATACCATTCACCAACTCTCGGCCATGGGTACCCAACTGAAGGGCCGAACGACTGAAGTTTGGTAGCATGGCCTACGCGAAATGTATTAGTAATCGAATATCCCATGTCTGTTTGAAGCGTTGCACAAGATGGACAAGAACAGAGAGGAGATATTAGGGGATTCTAAAGCTTCTTGAACGCGATAGCAATATCGTCCGGCAATGCTGTTTACGAGATCTGATGGTAGCGCCAGAACAAGTAATTTTGCTGCGCTTACTCGCCAGAGCCAGTAGGTGCAGCAAAATAGGACTTGCACGCGCAGATCATTTTCTTCTTTAGTTGTGAGCAGGGGGGGGGGGGGGGGGTCACATCTGATTATGTAAGCGCCCAGGAAGCGTTCTTTGAAAACCTGCCAAAAAGGGCACGGACACTTCAGCGCACCACTGTGTTCACCGAGCTTTACATTTTCTTAGTATCTCTGGTGGTCGGTATTAAGAATGCTGAGGTGGCCGAAAAAGCTTCGTCGCGGCCTCTAGTCCGCTGTCGGGTGCCTATACGCACACTTCAAATAGTGCATAAAACCTTTCAGAACTTGATACCCACCCGTTACGTGGCCTTAAGGGAATACGCGCAGCAGTGCGGGTGTGCCTTTTGTAAGAGTGGCTGGCTTTAAACCAAGAAGCCATTGTGATAATCCCAGGCTCTGATGCCATCTGGCCATAGGCGCCTGTATCTCGCTTTATTTCTGCAATACTTCATGTTTCATAGTGAAGCATGTATAAAGGACGCATGTGTTTGAACAACGCCTCCCAGATTTCCCGTGCCGGCCGGATTATCGGCGGTCACTTGGAAAGCGGCGGTCGTCGGAACTATGGTGGTGGCGCCACTCAAGTAGGGGTGTCTTCAAATAAGTTTTTTTTACGTTTTTGAAGCTTATATGCAACAAAAATAACGTAAGAAGGTTTTTAAAAGGCGTAACCATAATTATAATTAACCCTACGTAAGTGACGCTGTCAATCAGCAAGCAACTTTTTCAATACACGACATCCTCTGAAATTAGTAGCAAACGCCCAAATTGCCGATCTCAAAAGCCGAGTACGAAGACCTTCACCCCTACGTAGGCAGCGCCGCCATAGATGACCGGCGTTTCGCGCTCATTCGGCAGGCACGGGAAATTTAGGAGGCGTTGGTTTGAAAAGCACGAAAGCTACTTTCACTGCATTTCCAGGCAGAGCTATACTTTTTTTCATTGTATTCACAAGAAAATGCGTGGCCGTGTGGTTGAACATCCGCGTGCCTCGTAAACGACCCGGGTTCGTTTCCCACTGGGACCCGAACGACCCTTGTTCAGTCCCCGCACTGACCCATGGATGTTTTAACGATTTGTTCAATTTTCGTCGTTCTTGACACTTCGCGCAGACGGTGTTGCTGGTGGACCCGCACAGCTCCGAGTCTAGCGACAAAGGCCGGAACGGGAGCAGCCAGCGAAAGGTGGTCAGTCACAGGTACACCTTCGACTGGACATTGGACGAGAGATGCTCGCAGGTGCGTCATGCGTGTTCACCAAACCGCGAAGTGAGGGGACTATTTCAGAGTCAGAAGTGCCCGTGTTACAGCGAATGAAATTGCGGTTACCATTGATGCTAATTAGTATGCTGAACAATAGAATTCTTCTAATCATGAAATGTACAGAACATTTGAACATTTCAGGGAATAACGGCCCCAGAACTACCATCTCATATCAGGCGCGCATGTAATGGGTGCCTCTGGAAATTTCGAAAATCTCGTGATGTTCAATGGGGATATAATGTAGGTATACGGGTCTTAATCATTCTCGTCTCCGTCTAAAGTGTGACCGTTGCGATCAGCATTCAATCCCTTGCATGGCCTGCGGTACGTAAGCAGTCGGGTACATTGAACGCTAGACCACCATAGTGGATGCGTAAAGGAATGATAACACATACGCACAGAATGCTGCTTTGAACTGCCAATCAGGACCGCCAACACAAATTCGTCTGTTTCGTGAATATCTAATGATGTATTAGGGCCGAAACTAACAGCGTTCGATGTCGAGGAAACGACTGCCAAGGCCGTTGAAGTAAAGACCTCGCGATTATTGCGGGATAATGCAGCCCATACACAGGCTCGCGTCAGAATGCCGTAAAAAGCATAGTATTAGTGGAGATATATAATGAAATTCAACTCATCACATGCGTCTTAATGGCAGTCGTTTTCTCGCTACCCGGTCTCTTTAACGCCGCGGGTTCCTGCCTTGATAACGTACGAACCAGCTCTATATTGGACGGGTACCTGAGAGTTGGGTAAACTGTCAGCATTATACTAATGTCAATGATTGGGCGAAGTGGTGGAGATATCATACTAATTGACCAGAGAGCCAGGACAAGGAAAAAAGGAAAAAAACTGTGACATAAGAGCAACAGAGTGCATAATTAAACAGCAGGTCAGTGATAAAACTAAGGTGATTCCCATATTCAATGCTGCTTGTCGATTTCGCGTGAGTAAAATTTTTGTGCGGGCTAAGTCACTTCCTTGAGCTGATAGCTCATTTAGAACTCAAATTAGGCACGGTTACTACGTGCATCAACTTGCTACTTTTCAGAACACGACGACAAAATAGCGGTTTGCAGACTTACGGTGTCTTGGCATCGCCAGAAGGGTTCTCAACAAAGAAACTTTTAGCTACATCCAACGTTTGGAAAAGATGAAAAGGGTTCAGAAGAAACAGTCTAGTCATTATCCGCTTGAAAGATTTGCTGCAGTAAAAATTCTGCCCTAATGTTTTTTTTTATGCAAGGATAATTTCATTGAAGGACTACCCATAACATAGGCTGCCTTAAAGTCAATCAGTCGGCTATTGAATGAACAAACCAATCAGTGAGTGCACTGTTTTTGCAGGACGAAGTTTACCGGCAAGTTGGCAAACCTCTGGTCGAGAACTTACTACAGGGTTTCAATGGAGCAGTCTTCGCGTATGGAGCCACTGGTAAGCACTCTCAAAAAGGCGGGGGTTCGAGCTGTGGTTGGCCCTCCACGATCACTTATACTTCTACTACTCCAGGATCACGTCCCTTGTCCAAGAAAGTTTGTGCAAGAAGCGTAGGTGATTAACCTTAACACCCGTATTCAAATGTATGCATACATCTTCCTTTGCTCGGTGTAACCTACCTCCTTGGTGTTTATACAGCATTGACTAACTGAATCGCCCACGTTCATGGCTCCTTCCACTGGGTACGCAGCGAAGGTCAGTGCGATTGCTCCGCGCATATCCTCGTTAAAGTACTTCGTAATTTGAAGTCAGATGTCGCAACTATAGGGTGGAAGTAGGATAGCAAAGACGAAGGACTAAGATGAAGTGTGAGGAAACTTTTGTTGGGTTAGTTCCGCAACACAGGATGCACAAACACGGGCGTAAGAAGGTAGCCAAGGCCCCACAAGCACAGAGGTGGTGTCTTTACTTCCTTCTAGCACTCTTGTCTGTATGTTACAATTTTTAGAATCAATACTTACCGCTTACCAACTAGCTCTAAACTCTCTATTATTCTATGAATTGCGTTTGACACGCCGACCACTTAATTCCCCCGCCTTCGCCTTTGCGCATTGGTCCATTTCTTCTCATCGGTTTGGATTGGGTGAGAAGTTATACGAAACACACACATACATGCGCTGGGGTAGATGGTCGCATCCTTGAAGAAGGCAAGTCAGTTTGTCGAAACGTTGTCTCATGCAACGCCGCTTTTCAAGATTATTCATCTCCTCGATCATCAATTTTCTCCAAAACGTGTCCCCTTTTTTGTGTGTGTGTTGCTGCTTACTTGTCTTATTATCGCCGAATTATGAGACACTCCAGCTTCAGTCTATTTATTGGTTTAAAAAGCTTTTATTTTACAGTATTAAAGTAATTTAGAGATCATAGTTGATATCTTATTGGAGAAAGATAAATGTGCAAGCACAAAGGTCTTGACGCATGCACATGTGAAGGACAAAAGCTGTGAGGTCGAAGTTGGTCTGGCTCGCCTGATCGATTTCTCGGTGAGGAAATGTCCTAGGTATTTTTAGTACAATTGAAGTAAGTCGTAGTTATATGTTAGTGCGGCAATTGACACGTGCAAGACTCATGCTACCTCTGGCTTTTTTCCCGAATACACATATTATTACAACTCGTAGGCTATATACAGTTGTCGTCAGAGTACTGAAAGGAAGATCAAATCACACAAAATATGCCTAACTTAAATATTCTAGCGCATTCAGCAACTAATGTGCGCTATTATACGAGGCCCACAAAGCATATTGGATGCTTTCCACAACCCGCTTTAATAATGCTACAAAACACTTGCGTTATTTTTTCCTACCATTGTTTTACTCCCTTCTAAATAGTAATAAACCTTTTTAGTTTGTTCATCTGCAAAACATATAGCTATATTGGTATAAAAAAACTGAATTACCCAATCTTGTTAGCTTTGTTTCGGTTCTTTTTAATAATAATAATTGTTCATGTAATCCCAAAATCATCATATCATTATGAGGGTCGCCGTAACGGAGAGCACCGGAGGAAAGTTCGACCTCCTAGAATTCTTCAACCTGCAGCTGAGTCTAAACGCGCGGGCATGTTGCCTCTAGCAGCCGTCGGGCCCGAGATATGACGTCACGGCCTTCGCGTCAGCAGACGAGCCCAGAAACCATTACGTCACAGCGGTGGGTGCTTCGTTGTTGTTGTTTTTTCTAGACTATTGAATTTTCCTTTTTATTCTGCGCGAATCACATGTTTTCACGTGCCTCGTTTATGGACTTTTCATTGCGGTGGATCACCCGCCAAACATTACATGGGGTCGCGAACTAGTGGTTCTGCCTACTGGCTGCTTATTTCGTATTGTTCTGCATCTGTGAATTTATACAGGGGGGAAAGAAAGACTAGATTCCATATGGTTTGACGGTACAGTCAGCAGCATTTTTTTCCAAAGCATGACCATCTACTAGTAGCAAATACGTTGTATTCAAGCCGAAATTTTGTGCGCAGGCGCCGGCAAGACTTACACCATGGTTGGCACCGACAAGAGCCCCGGCCTCATGGTCCGGGTGTTCGACGACATCTTCCAGTTCGCAAAGCACAACGACGCCACGACGCGCACCAGCGTTCTCATCTCGTACATGGAGGTAATGAACGATCAGCGCGCGCAGAAAATTTGGCCACGCGGGAAGGTGTGCCCCTTTTCTTCTGGTGGTGGCTGACGTCCCGAGAAACCGTGGTTGTGGCCATCACAAACGACATGCGTACACTTTATTCATTATAACACTGATTCTATAGCCAGCCAATAGTTCATTTATTGGCATTATTATATCTGTTTCGGAAGTATATTCAACGCAAGAGAAAGCAACGATGTGTTCAGGGATTTATGGTTTGCTTCGAAGGGTCAGACAGGCAGTCAGTATGTATATGCAGATAACTCCTGCTGAAAGCGCGGCTGTCTTTTACGATGAATCAAAACAGCAGTTCCCCGCGTAAGCTGAGGCCTTATATAAATATAGTTTTTTTATTATTTGCACAAGAGATATCTAGTATACCCAGAGACAAAAGGTAAACCAAGGTGGCAAGAACGTAGACAACATATTGTCTTGGGGGAGGGTGGGGGAGGGGCTTGCGGTTGCGTACCTGGCTGGCGTGAGGGAGATTGTTTGTTGAATAGGGGGGGGGGAGTTATTGATGATGATGATATGTGGTGCTCCTCCCAAAACCTCCATATGATTGACTCCGGAAATTTCGACCATCTGGGGTTCTTTAACGTGCACCCAAATCTGAGCACACGGGCCTACAGCATTTTCGCCTCCATCACAAATGCAGCCGCTACAACCGGGATTCCACCCGTGACCTGCAGGTGAGCAGCCGAGTACCTTAGCCACTATACCACCGCGGCGGGGTGGGGGTGGGGAGGGAAGTCTTTTTATCGCATTCTCCCTAGTGAAGCCTGCTTATAGTGTTGATTACTCGCAACATGCCACCCATTGGCACACACGATTACGGAAAACTGATAGAGTTTAGCAACCCCTATATCTGCCAGAAAAGCGAAACTTTTTTGGTAACCTACATATAAGTTACCTGGTCAGTACCAATATAATGCAACATATATTTAGAGGTAGATATTGCCACGCGTGTTTTTATAATTGACACTTTCGCTTAATTCAATTTTCTCCTGCAAAGCCTGTCATGAATGCTCCGTGCAAACGGCGCCTGATTGTTCGATTAGGTTCACGATCTTTGTAGATTGTTCTGTTAAGGTTGCGCGCAAGATACAATGCTCGCGATTATTGCAGAGCTTGCACTACAAGCAGTGATAAGACTAGAATATCCGATGGCACATGCGCGCGCTTCACCGCTTGTCAGTTGATCTACGGCTGACGCTGCGTTCGCCACTATCAGCACCCGTGTGTTGCCGTAATCTGACCCTGTCTGACCGCCGAGATTGTCCGAGAGGAAATACAGCAAGCGCTGGACATCCCTGAGTCACCGCAGGTGCAACCCCAAACCATGAGCTACGCTGCTGCTGCTGGACGCTACACTCCGCCCCCACGTCCACGCTAAGAGGGTGCGTCGGCGCATTTTCATCGCCAGAGACAGCCGCCACCACCACCGACGCCATACTGTCCACCTGTCGGCCAGTGCAACGTTCCGAGGAAACCCGACGTGTGGCGCGGCCCCGACCACCGACTTCTCTGCTACCACTGCGAAGAAGCTGGTCACACCTACCACCACTGCCAGTACCGCCAAATGGGACTGCGTTGTTTCGCCATCGACGCCCCGCATCCACAGCGACTTGAAAGAACGCACGACATCGCCGACTACCTCGCAGCAGCGCAATGGACGCGCCAGATGTATTTCCGTTAACCCTCACCCGGTCGCCACATGTCGCCTCACCGCCGGTCGTACAGTGGCCCAACCAGAGGCCGGTTGCCTAGCCCGTACTCCCAAAACTAAGGGCCGCAACCAATGGAGGGGGTAGTTGCTGTGCGATGAACCACCGAAGACCCTCGCCACCGATGACGACGCTGCGACGAAACCTCAGGAATCCGCCGCAACGTGAACGTAGTCCTGACATCACAATTTAGCGGCCAGAAGACGGCTTTATGATGCAATGTCGAAGTGGCAGTACAAACGGCTGTAGCCGTGATCCGACGCCACGACCCAACTTCCACGCGAGGCGACGAACTAGCTACCTCGACGTTCTCATCGAGGGCTACAGCGTCACAACTCTTGTCGACACCGGAGGCGACTATTTCGTCTTCAGTGGGACGTTCACCGCGAAATTGAACAAAGCTAGGACCACCTGGGAAGTCCCCGAAATCCTTACATCTGGAGGTCACCGTTAAGCCGGCCGGAATCTGCATAGCCACAGTCACCATTAAGAGCCAGAATTATCCCGCAAGCTTTGTTGTACTACAGCATTGCTCGAGAGATGTCATCCTTTGTATTGACTTTGTGAACCTCCATGGTACCGTCATCGACCTTCTGAAAAAAGGTCGATAACACTTTTCACCGAAAAAATACTACCACCACATACGCCACCAGGAAGCCATGCCTTGAATTTGCTGGAATAACAAGTCGCCATTCCGCCTCGCTCAAGCGTCATCATTTCCGTAAGCAAAGCCTGCCGGGAATGCTCAGCGCAAACTGCGTGCGCCTCATTGTTTGATAACCGAAAACAGCCACCGATTGGAACCACCTTCCCTCTTCCGTTGTATCAATAACAGACCCTTTGTTATTCAAGACTGCAATTTCTCAGCAATGCTTGTAACTATACGCAGTTTCCATTATCTATCTTTGTCTTGTATGTGCTTGAATTCTTATACATTTTTAGTTGACTTATGTTGCCTTCCTGATTTGCGCATCTGATACTTGTTTCTTTATTTTGTCTTTTTTTCTTGTGTGTTATATATGTTGTACCCACCCCCTCTGTAATGCCCTACGGGCCCTGAGGGTATTCTAATAAATAAATAAATAAATAACGTTTGCGATCATTGTAGATAGTTCTGTTAATACGGCGTGCAATATGAACGCTTGAGATTATTCCAGAGCTTGCGCGAAGACCAGTGATAAGGCTATAAGTTGATCGATAAGTTGATCGATGGCCGACGCTCTGTTCACCACCATCAGTACCGGTGTGTTGGTACAATCTAACCTTCAGTTTCCTGGCCACAAGTTTAGCCAAATAAACAGTCTCATCAGAACATCGAGTATGCTCCATTAATCCCCGTCACGACTGCGTGACAGTATAATAAATGGTAACTAGTTTGCATTTTCTCGGCGCCTAAGTTATCTATTTCAAGATAACAAACTTTCAAAATATCCCTAAACGGGGTAACTTACACCAAAATCGTTCAGTGAATGCTTGAGACTAATCGTGCACCACAATAATAATTTCAGGTACTTATTGAACAATTATATAGGTTGCTGTGTTTACCTACAATGCGTCAATTCGGCTAGCTATTTAGGTAGGTTTCTATGAGTCACCTGAATTAGTTGTTTATTTAACCGAAAGCTATGAAGTTTTCACACCCGTGTGACCATTTCTGCTTCTTTCGCTGCCCTTGGCTAATGTTAGCCACTTTTCATTTGCTTTGTTTTTTCAATATGTTCGCTATCAATTATTTTTGAGACCTCTAAACCCTATCGTACTGCTCGTAAATTGTCGCCTCGTCATTGCAGATATACAATGAGAACATCAGGGACCTGCTCAACACTTCCAACAACTACCTCGAGCTGCGCGAAGACCCCATGGGTGGCAACCAAGTTCTGGGACTCTCTGAGGTTGAAGTCACCAACTCTTCCGAGGTAAATACTTCTATTGATTTTGCGAATAGAGGATACCACTCATATTTTACCTTATGTATATTACTATCGAATTCACTATGAACAGCACTATCGTTAGTTTTGTTTTCTTTGTTTTTTGAAGAACCGTTGATTGTTCGATAGTGAGACTGTCATTGCATCATTGCCACCCACCAGCGCTGCTATAGTAGACGTGAACATTAAGTAGCGTACATGGAAGCATTCACCTTGCACTCGAAGAAAACTGACAGACAAAAAGAGCTTTCCATTGCGCTGCCACCGATCGATGCGATACCATGGCGTCAGCTCACGAACCGGCACTTTGTTCATATCCTGGTGGTGCGTCATGCCATTTACGTGGAAAAAATAACATGGCATGTCGGTTTGTCCGGAAGTCGTCACGTGCCGCCTGCTGATTTCACGTCTTCTCCCAGAGTTCTCACTCGTACAGGTAAACATACCTCACCACGCTCTCTATTCTCATATATGAGAGCCCATTAACGCCTCTACCTTAGCAGAACGTGCATGTAAAGGACGTCAGGTGTAAACAAACGTGGTATGGAAATGCCGTGTCAGATGGGCGTCAGGCTTCCCTCATTACCAACGAGTATATTGCATCTGCAGGTTTCCTTTTTTTTTCTCGCTATTGTAACATCTGGGTGGACTGGATAGGGCCGAGCCTGGCATGGGAATCAACTGCTTATACATGCGCAGTGTAAAACAAAAAAAAAAATGGTTCATCTGAAATCCGTTTGCTGGTTCGTGGTCGACGTGTCATATCGAACACCAACTGGAACGGTTCGCTATAGCATAGACTCCATAATGGCATAGACACACATTTTTCAACAAAACTCTGAATCGGGCAGACAGTGGTTATTTACAGAAACGTACGAAATAAGTGTCGGGAAAAAAAATTGGGGGACCCTTAAGCTTCGTTTTTAAAAGTTGAACGCAATAGCGGAATCTGGCCCCTAGAGCGCCCTTCAACCACTAAGTGCGTACTTATTATGTTTTTTTACACACGCACACGCACACGCACGCGCACGCACACACACACACACACACACACACACACACGCACACGCACGCACACGCACACGCACGCACACGCACACGCACGCACGCACCCAGAAAGAGGGAGACGCGCACGCACATACAGTAGATTGTACCAGCGCGCGCGAATGGTACATACAGCTTTTTTATCTAAAGCTACAGTCGCATAGCCTCCAAGATCCACGCTACGCGCTTGCCATCTAGGAGGGCACGGCCGCCTGGATCGGCGCGCGCGGCTGGGAAGAGGGCATAAAGAGTGTCACAGATGGCAGCACATTAACTAGTGTTTGCTGTTTGCTTGATCAACGCCTCTGGAAAGGCACGATATGTTTTCCGCTAGATAGACATAGTTGTCCATTTTTAGAGCTGTTTGAAAGTTCCTGTGTGTTTTTAGCGGCTGCACTATCTCGGTCTTTTTCGACGTAGTTTGATGGCCTCGCAAATGCGCCTACAAATCGCCGATTGGACTCTTTTTTTTTCGTCGTGACGCATGTCAAACTAATTACGTTAAGGAGACTCCCTCCACAACATGGCATATGTGTGGTGTTTTTTTTTCCGAAACAGCCGCAAATAACACCGCAGTTTTGTGTTACTACACCTACTTGCACTGTCTGGGTTCAATCCTCGATAGAACCACAAATTTTATTCTCTATTTTATTTGCTTCTTTCTGGATTTTTCGCTCACGGACGATTTTTCGCTCACAACCAACGGGGCCGACGCCGACGGCGGAATTTCTGTGACACGAGCTCTCTAACGCTATCGCGTTAAAAGAGGCAGGCGATGCTTTGCGAGTGCATTACTCACATACTAATTTTCTTCCTTTATTTTCTGTCAAATGGCGCAACACTCCCACCTAACATTTTCCATTCATCATCCCAGTGGTTGGACTTGGACCATCACCCAAGTGCTTAGCAATGAAGCGCTGCTGTTGTCGCTGGCAACCACAAAGTCCGTATGTGAAGCAATGAAAGATAGCGATGAAAGGACAGAGTAAAATGTGGCGACGTGAAACGACAAGTGGGCTCGATGAGGCATCAATTCTTCATATCTAAAATGGCCGATGACCAACAAGCGGGTGATCGAGAGAGCATCAGTTGTTGGAAATGGAGTAGACAAATAATGTAGACACAAATACGCCCTCTTCAAAGGACTATACTAGTGTATACACCCACTTTTTTTTTTCGCGAACTATGCTGCTGCCACCATCACAATCTGTGACTTAAAAAGGCTTTGCCTTAGAAGAAAGAATATTAAGTGACCCAAACATGCAGTTCAATCCTATAGGAATAAGAACCTCAACCTGAACAAGGTATAAAAACCACAGAAGAGCATGTCAACCTTGTCTTAATGTTACGTGTTGCTGGTTAGCGTTCGCTATAGCATCACCTATTGTGGGCTCTTCACTGTTTACCAGCTCCTTGTGTTCGCTCAATGCCACACCAATCACATATGAAAGGTCAAACATGTTTAAAGACGGATGTCTTTCTTGGTGACCTTCGACGCAAAAATTTTGGACTGTCTGTCTGTCTGTATATCTGTCCATTTGTCTGTTTGTTCACTCTTAACGGCACCGGGTATTGAAACGGCCGACCATATCCGCAGCGCCCACCAATGTTGCTCAAGGTTTAGCGTTCATACTTGTTCAATTGTCAATTATTAAGCAATTATTGTGCATATCTGAGGCTCCATAACAACACGTATATATTCTGCATGTGCATCTTTTACTGGAAAATGCATGCATAAGTAATTTTAAGGACCATACCGCTTATCCCGCTGCGCTGACCACTCAACGCTTGCACGAAAAGGTGAGTGTTTCCAACGCTTTGCTAAGACGCGATGGTGGTGGCAGCTACCCATCGCCTTGCGTTTCGCACCTTATCACCTCCGAGACGGGCGCGCACACCCCTCAGAACACGCACTTTGTTTTGCAAGAAGACTGCCAGGTAGCGCTGATGTCTCACGTGTGACGTGACTTAATACGTTCGTTCGCCTCCGCTGCACGCTCGAGGCACTCTAACGCAGCGCCTCGAAAATATCATTCACCGATTTTCTTGCGTAGAAAATCACATTAACTTTTCACTCTCTCCACACGCAAGACTATCGTCTTTCGACGACATTCGCAGATTACATGCAGATACGGGGACATTTTTTCTTCTCAGGAGCTTTTTGAATATTAGCACAATATGTTAGAATGTCAGATTAGTGGAACATAAACGCTCACAAGTAACCACAAACCTTATTCACATCTGCAGAAACATGGTAACAAACGTGGATGTATGCAGCGATATTTACAGGTACTCTGTGTGTTTTCGCGCATGCAGATCAGACTACGAGGGAAATTTGGAAGCTTTTTGCATTCACAAAGTCCCCAATTGAGTAAGTGAGCCTTCGAGAGCCCTGCATAACAGAGGAATTTCATTTCTTGTCAGTTTTGTCACCTGATGCAGTTTGTTCTTCTTTAAAACCCATCTTCACTACTTTGCGCGTATTCCTATTGACGCCATCACCGTGCGCTCCGTGGCTGTAGGTATAGTGCTTGGAAATGTGCGTTTCTGTGCTAATAAAGTTAGCTGTACACTCTTTAAAAATAGGCAGTGCTACTTACTAACTTTGAGGTAGTAGATTGTTGTCACAACATTCACTACGTAAGTAGTAACTGCATGTAGTAGATCGCATACGTTTACTACCGCAGAAGCAGCCAGATGTAGTAAATGTCTGTGGTCTACTATACTCCGTTTCATACATCATGTGCAACGCTGTCAAAGCTAGCGCTCTTGTTTGCGCTGTGTACTGCCGCGACCAAAAAGTAGTGCGTCGCTTGGGGTGTACGAGAATCAATAAATGCTTCTCGGGAAACTTCTAAGCATACATATTTGTCATCAGGTTAAAAAACAAACGCCTGTGTTGTCGGATAAACAATCCAATAATGCGAGTTGGTAATTTATGTTTGTCGCTTTCGTATCAGGTTTTCTCTCTCCGCGCGACCCGCGCCGCCGTTTTTTTTTTTACTTGTTGTGGCAGCTTCGAAAAATTGCACCTGTCGTTAACCCAGCCTCATTGGAGCTGCTGTGCTACCTAATCAATGAATTAACGTCATCTTACACGCAGTACTCGCTCACATCAACAAGGTAAACCGACAATGCGGTATAATCGCGACAAAATCGCCATGCTGGTCAAACCTCGGTGCCAGCTCAGCAGGTTCCGGCCCTCACAAGGGAACACGGTATGCTACAAATGAATAGATACGTGCTGTTCACTTCCGCGTGCAAGTAAGTTGAAGTTACTGAAAAAAAAAATAAGATTTTGAATTGGCACAACGTGGATTTGAACCCATGCACTTCAATACTACGGTGAACTCTCCGGAGCGACGCGTCAGACCACTCGGCTACGAAACCGCGTGGAGCAACACCTCGTGTTTTCTTTACGGACTACTTGCCTAGCCTTCACAGCGTTGCACCTGATGTATGAAACGGAGTATAGCTACAGTTACTACTTAGGTAGTGAATGTTGTGACAACAATTTACTACTTCAAGGTTAGTAAGTAGCACTGCCTTTTTTCTTTAAGAGTGTAAGTACAGCACTGGTTTTCGGGTATCTTATTCAACTCCGTCCTCGTTGTATCGCGCTGAATCCATTCAACGTGTTTAAGAAACGGTCCTTTCTTCGTTTCGTCTCGCAGGTGTTACGGCTTCTGCAGAAGGGCAACAAACGGCGAACCGTGGAGCCGACGGCGGCCAATCAGACGTCGTCACGATCTCACGCCCTCTTGCGAGTCTCCATACGTCAGTCGAGCAAGGACGTCACCGACGCGGACTCGACGAAGCACCGCGTCGGCAAGCTCTTCATGGTCGACCTGGCCGGCTCTGAGCGCGCCTCGAACACCAAGGTAATACTTATCGTGTGAGTCGCACGTCTAAAACCACGATATGATTATGTGAGACGCCGCAGTGGAGGGCTCTGGAAATCTGGACCTCCTGGCACTCTTTGCCTACATGGGCCGCCATGGCCGGGATTAGATTTCGCAACCTTGTGGTCAGCAGTCTAATGGTTTAACCGCTAGGCCACCAAAGTGGCTACCAACATTAGGGTAACATGGCCAAGCAGGGAAGTTTTCCTAGGGAACTGGTGTATCGTACACTCACTAAAGCTACAGGAAACTGGCAGCTTATTTAATTAACGCTAAATAGAGAACGGGCAACAGTGCATCTTCTCATTGCTCGCTCGATAAGTTGATTTGATGTGAGCACTGCTAATTACTTTTTTACGCGTGCAGTCGATCTTAAGGAACATGTTTTGGAACTACTTTGATAGAGTTCAGGCCCCAAAGATTGCTTGAATACATAAAGAGGCCCTGTAACGATTTTGGAGGATGATCACAATACACCGCCGATTAGTAGCCGAGGCTCCTGAAAGCGTGCGAGGTAGGCATTATACTGCGTTACGTAGCCTGAAATTTACAATCTTAAAGTCCGCTAGAAATGGCGTCCTAGTCTCTCGACAAATCATGCCGTAATTGGAAATGATTGCGTCATTAACACCATGTCTACGGCCATTGACCGACTTGAATATCGGGCGTAGTTACCGTGGCCACCACGGGAGGCCGCTACCGGCCTACGCGCTTGCTCGGAATCCCGCTGAGCCGGTCTTCCAAAGAACAAAGAAATAAAAGGAAATCAAGTAGTCGAGATAACGTGCGCTGAAGAGTACACGCAGCCGCCCGAGTTCTTATCTGCTCTCCCCTAAGCCTTATCTTTAAGCGCACTCGTACGAAAGGAGAGAGCAAGCGCTCAAAGCGTCAATATATGGTGCTGGCTTCGTGCCTTTCTCTCACTCCCCGCCTCCTCTGTCCTTATCATGCTCACGTTTATCGCTATTGGTATGGTTTATTTATCCTGACGCTGAATCCGTTTGAAATATGACTAAATTATGAGATATGAGAAATGCCTTTCAAATAAGTACATCGCTTGAAATTTGTTCGAACAAACCCTCCCCCCTCCATTCTCGCTTCCCCCTTATTCCCAGTGCTGGCGCTTTGCGATTCTAAATTTCACGATGGAGGCCCATTAGCTGATATGAGTTTGAGCAACTTTGTGACCCCTGGGGAAGAGCCATGGGAAGAAATTTGGAAGACAACGTGGCTTATGTTTTTGTTACCCTTTATTTAATGCTTTAGGCTCAATTATAGCTATGTGATCACTCAAAGAGGGCATGGGAGAGGCCTTTGTCCTGCAGTGGACATAGTCAGGCTGATGATGATGATGATAATGATGAATCACTCGAAGTACCTTAAAGTGTAGCGGCTGGGAGAAACTGCAATAAAGGCCTCATGCTGCAACATAAACAATTATCCACCACGTTTAAAAAACCCACAAAATATAATGTTGTTGTTGGCAAATGTCGTTTGAAGAAACAAGTCTTCTTGCGTTGGTCGGAAGGTCCGCATGCCACTGATGTATCTAACTGCGAAACTAACGGACTAACAGAGGTCAAAGAACACCTACTCTGCTGTCGCAAATGGACAGTACTAAAATCACTGGGACGGCTTTCAGCTCTCCCATAGTAGAGTGCGAAGTACTTAAATCGTTAACAACTTTGTCTAAACAGACATAGTACATGCCAAATCTTTACACATTTTCTCTAAACAAATAAGTAGTCCTTTCATTGCTTGGTGTTTTGTCACGTGTACAAGTACACGTAACTGGGACCAACGTTTCTAGACTAGGTAAGTTGCAAAACGCCCCGCGTTTCACTACTCGTCACACGGCGCCGGGACAGCTTCCGGTTTGGTGGCGCTGGCGGCGCAACAAGCTTCCGCTAGCAGACGAAAACGCGTAGTCGTGGCAAGACGCCGTGTCGACCGTTCTGAAAGAGCTTTTCCAACAGTATATTATCGAGATTTGTTGTGCTGCTGCAGAAACTTGATACTGCGTAATATTTAGGGGTGTAGGGCAAATACAGTATAAATATGGTTTTCTCAACTGCCCGCAATAAACAATGCTTGATATATATAGCATAACATACGAGTCTCTCGGTTAGTTGCTAGTTGGTGTACGTTCGCAATAGATTTTGAGACGCGAAAAACCCAATTACAATGTCTGGCATCCTCTTTTGTGGCTCTGTTTTTCGGGCTTGAAAATAAATTACAACTATGTGGCACAATCTCGTGGCTTTTGTCTAGTTATGTAGTCAGCTTTTTTTTTTCATGTCCGTCACATTCTTCGAAAAGCAACGCGTGCGGCCATTTTCTTGAGCATGTCTTCCTTCTGCTTCTTCTGGAGTTCCTCTAATGAAACCTGTTAACACAGCTGCAGCCAAAGCTTCGAGCAGAGAACGCCCATTGGGGTATCAGTGAACACTTCGTAGTCATTACTCACGAGTCTGCCTGCTGACGCATTGCGACAACATGAACACAGTTGCAGCTTTTCTATGTCCTCCAGAAGTTTGGCCCATTGGGTGATGGTATCTGCATTGCCAGGTGACTTGGCTAAGAGATGGTGACGGCTGCTAATGGTGACTGTCATGTCTTCTGCGACGACAACGCATTTATCCACAAATAGCACTCTTTTTTTTTTCTTTGAGCCCAAGAAACACCACAAGACAAGACGTCTTGTGGGGTTTTTCGCCTTTCTCAACAACTTTCCGCCAGCATGCAAACAAGCGTTTTCTATGTCTTGAAGCGAAATGATGCCACTAGTTGACGGCATGTCGGGACTTATTTCACTGTCTTCAAGCTGAGTACTCGGAGATTGTCTATTTTTTTGCCGATTATATTCTGGAAAATACCCCACTTCTATCGGGCAGCTTTCGCTTCTTTGTCGCGGGCCCCGCGACAAATGTAAGCGGGCAAATTCGGGAATATTCGTGGAACGCATCCTTCGACGAGGTCCCACTTTCCTCTTGCGATTTGTACCTTCTTATCATATGACGTGAGTGTAAGTCTTCAGGATGTCCTTCTTATGAAAGAGCATATCATACACACGTGAGGTGCTGGGCAGTTTCTTATCCGCACGACGAATAGCGCAGTGCCATACCTCTCGCTGCTCAGGTACACGTGGGCACAAAAGAAATGTCGTGGTGTCTCTCATTTCCTGTGGCTACTCTACGGGCGAGAACGCAACATCTGGGCATGATGAAAACATGCAACACATACAAAGCAGAACAGGGCGCGCTGAAGCACAAAACTGTTCACGCAGAAAGAAGCCTCCACAAATATCGACGCACTGCAACATGCACAGGTGATGGAGGTTACGGGAGTGACACGAGTGAGCTAGGTGTTCTGTGAGCGAGCATGCAGTGAGTGAATCCGGATGCGACAGCAGCGCCACATTTGTCGCTGGCAGCGGCGGCGCCGCGCAACATCGTTCAGTTTTGTAACTTACCTATTCAAAAAACGTTGACTGAGACGGCTTTCTGCTCTCCCATAGCAGGGTATCAAGTACTCGGAATCGTTAAACACTTATTCTATACACACCATGGTGTGTATTTTCCAAAGAAAGAAGGAAAGGGAAAAAATGACAGCATATCCACGGAGTGAATAATGGAGAGTGGGGCGAAGCATCCGTCCGTCCATTCGTTCTTGCTTCCGTCCGTGCATCCATTCGCCCGCCCGTGCGTGCGTCTGTTCGTGCGTCCACACGTCCATCTTTGCGTCTGTCCCTGCGTTCGTCCATGCATCTGCTCCTGCGTCCGTCCATGCGTCCATCCATCCGTGCAGCCATCCGTGCGTCCGTCCATGCATCATCTGTCTGTGTGTCCGTTCGCTCATCTATTCAACACTCCAAGTACCACCATCTTGCATATTTTCATCATATATTCCCCATATAGAAGCACCGCCATCCAGCGGACATTCCAAGGACTAAAGGAGAGGTGGCACACGTATACACTTTCTTACGGCTTGCGCTTCGTGTCTACTTCCCAGCTTTAACCACTTCGAGTTCATGGTATATACTAGTTCACTGTATCCATGGCACTACGGCCCAACACTCGCTAAAACCTTTCTAAAACCAAGGAGGTAACGCCTAGCGAGTATAACGTAGCAACCTTTTCCTGTCAGATAGTGCTCAATGTACATGCCAATGGCTGCTTATGGGAAATGAGAGACAGGAGTATTCGGCTTTTAGATAAAGCGCACGCGGCGAATGTTTATTGTTCAACAGCACACAGGAGAAATCTCCCACCGGCATCATCTTGCAGGTCGAAACGTATAAGACTGGTTACACACTACGACTACTACGAGGGACGTACGGGTGCCGCTTTAAGGAGCTTCACC
>NC_051174.1:116515606-116745606 GCF_013339725.1 Rhipicephalus microplus | reverse complement strand
GAATGGCGTCACGGTCAACAATGTCGAACGCGTAAGCGATACCTGCCGCGGGAGTGCCACGAATTCCGAGAAACACCATCTCGTCCTGTACGAGCCCTTCGGTAATGCTCCGCATTCACAGTGACGTCAACGTTCGTGCACGGTCACATGATCCACAAAAAGAAGCAGTTTATCTGCTCATAGTTACTCTTCCTCCTCGCACAGTGAGAAAGGGCAATCTGCCAGGAAAGACGAGTCTTCGAACGTAGTATATCGAACGAAAGAGAAATACAAGTGGGAGCTCGGAAACTCGGTCTCTGGATTTCGTGCCGACCGGTTGTGCCCCCGCGATCTCCGACGACAGCGCAGCCTCTGGCGGACTGGACTTCCCCTACGCCATCTCTTGACGCCGACAAGAGCTCGCGCTGAGTGGTGCCCCGTCCTCGGACTGCTGCGACCGTGTCCATCTTTCTTATCTCCTCTCCGCACTTCCGTCGTTTTCTGTCGTTCGCTGTCCCTGCGCCTCGCTCTCTCCTTCTTCTATCTATGTAGTTTCGCTCGCAGGATTTCAAGCTGGACGGTTGTGCCCCCGCGATCTCCGACTTCAGCGTAGCTCCCGCCGACTGGTTCGCCCTCCGCGGTCTCCTGAAGCCGTGCAGCTTTCGCATTGTGGTGCCCCGCCCTTGGACTGCTTCGACCGGATCCCCACTTTCCTATCTCCTTCTTTTTTCTCTCGCTTGGCTGTCTTCTTCTCCGCCTATTTTCCTTCTATTCTTTTTATCCCTCCTTCCGCCCAACCCTATAAGGCACTGCGCCGTGTCGCCTGAAGGCAGACAGAAATTAGGTGCCTTTTTCCTCTTCATTCTAACCACTACCACCACCACCTATCTATGTACTTTTTTAATCATATCCTTTTAATCCCTGCTTACCCCAATCCCTCGTGAGCTACTGTTGAGGTGTCGCACTCTGATGGAGGCAGTTACGGGGCTCACTTTTCTTTTCTTTTCTTTTCTCATTAAGAATAACGTACGAATATTTGAGGGCTCCGATCGAATCATTAAACTCGTGTAACTGCGCTATTGCGGCACCATTTATAAAAGCTTCTCACGCCCGTATGCGTTCGTTGTGGACCCCTGCCCATCTGTAACACCACGACTAAATATCGACCTCTGGCTCATTCATGAGCTTTTAACGTTCACCGTAATCTAAGTATAGCGCGTTCTTGCTTGTCATTTTAATAAAAATGCGGTGGCCGGGATCGGCAATTTTTTTTTATTGTGCATTCATTCAAACGCCTCAATGTACTTTTTTTTTCTTTTCACTAATTCACAGAACACTGGGATGCGGTTGAAAGAAGGAGCGCACATCAACAAATCGCTGTTGGCACTAGGCAACGTCATCAATGCCCTTGGTAAGAGAGGGTAGAGTGTTTTCATTACATTTTCTCGTAGAACGATTACCCTGCATCATATTGTGTGCAGTTTCTTTCGGCATTGCGTCAGAAGCTAACTGCGCGTTCGGCAAATAGCTAGGCACCAACTGGGCTTCGTCGCAGTTTGATTTAATCCTCAAGTGAAACGTTCTGAAGCCATCACATTATACCCCGTTTCTTTATAGCATGACCGCATGATGTATGTGTTCTCCGTATATTTGCCACTTTTTTGCGGGAGTCTCGAAGGAACATATGCAACTATTGTGATACCGTGGAACGCTTGAGTAGGCTCTTTTAGCTAGCTTTCATAATTAATCGAGCCAACGATTATAACGTATCACAGCTGTAGGTACCACTTACGAAAGTGCACTTATTCACTGTTATGAGCAATAGTGTCAGTTGCAGATGGTTTAAAAAATATATATGTTCGTCCACAAGTGGTTGATTTTACGGGACGAGATTGACGTTCCCCTAAGCGACTCGCGATGAGAAAAACGTCGTGATCGATGGCTCTCGATAATTATGACCACCTGGGGCTTTTCGACATGCGTTGGCATAGTACAGCATGCAGGCATAGGACACTCGGCTTCCATCTAAATGCACTGGGATAGAACCAACGTCTTTCGGGTCAGCAGCCGGACCCAGCAACCCTACAGAGAGAGATGGATAAACTCGTGACTTATTACGTCGAGATAGCAAATAAATCGTAGACTACTTCCGAGCTACGAAGCATATATGTTGTTCGAGATAGCCATCCCGAGATAGAACATCTACGGTCTGTCTGCACCCCTCCGTTAAACCAGACCCAGAATTAGAGTTGTACTGCAATCGGTAAGTAAAAAAAAAATGGCCCCGCATCTTAATGTTACACTGCATATGTCGTCGAAAGACGAGTCTTGCGTCTGGAGGGAGTGAACAAACGTTTATTTGATGTTCTGCGCAAGAAAATCAGTGAATGGTATTTTGGAGGCACTGCGTTAGTGCCTCGAGCGTGTAGCGGAGGCGAACGAGCGCGTCGAGGCACGTTAAACACGAGCGCCCTCTGGCAGTTCAGAAACGAAGGAAGGCGTGCGTGCCCGCGGAGAAAGATGCGCGCATGTCTCAGAGGCGTTAAGGTGTAGAACGCAAGACGACGGGTAGGTGCCACTACCGTGACGTCTTAGCAAAGCGTTGGAAACACTTCCCTTTTCGTGCAAGCGTTACTCGGTCAGCGCAGCGTGATAAACGCTATGGTCCTTAGAATTACTTGTGTACGCCTTCTCTAGTATAAAGGCAGACACACAAAACATCGTCGTGTTGTTACGATGCCTCAGATATGCGCAACAATTGCTTTTCAATCGACCATCGCACAAGTAGGAACGCTAAACCTTGAGCAATATTGGTGGGCGCTGCGGATACGATCGGCCGTTTAATGCTGTTTGAGGTATCGGTAAGAGCAAACAAACAGACAAATGTACAGACAGAGAGACCGACACACCAAAATTTTTTTGTCGAAAGTCCCCAAGAAAGACTATCGTCTTTAGAACTTCTGCTTAGTCTTGAAAGAGAACGCATGATGTAACAAAGTACTAGCGTGTGTATAGATTATCGAGTCGGTTAAATAAAAATTTTTGTTGTTTTTTTCCTACGGTAACTGTACGCGTAGATATACCCTGTACTAAGTCAGAGATAACTGACTATTAGTTCCTTCAATTTAGACGACTTGGGTGCATCAGTTCAAATGAAATTTAATTGAACACTGCAGTTTGAGTGCTATTATTATTCTCTCTAATGTTCCATAATTTCTGTTCTTGTTTCAAGCTCAGTTAAAACGCTTGATATTCCCCGTCTTATTATTGTTTTTTGTTTACTGTTGTGTACCCCGCGTTTAATAGTCGCAGATTTGGGCTGTGCTCTATACGGTGGCACAAGCATAAAAGTGTGGCATGGATGCAGCCCATTTTAATTCGTCCAACGTGCAGCTTCGGCAAAGCTTTGGTGGGCTATATGCACAACAACGTTGTTTATTTGCTTAGAGACACATCCCAACAAAAAATGTTTTATCTTTGTTGCGGTTCTTTAATATCTGGCGTCGGTACCGTGACCCTGCGCCAGCTTTGTAGCATTGTAACGCGGATATCTAACAGAAATAGTGTGTATAGTTTGTAACATAAACCTCGCCTCGGGGAACTCTGGTGTCTCATGTCTATATAATCTACCAACAAGGCGGTTGCCTCAGGTGATAAGCGAGAGACTTCACACAGATTTCTCTGGATCGCATTTTTTTTTTTCATTTTTTTTACCTTACAAAGATGTCGCCTTTTTTTTTCTACGTTTGGAACACTTTTTTGCCTGCACGCTTTCGACTTTGCAGCGCATAAAAGCGATAAACTTCACGTCATCTTAACGTCTGCTCTCTTAACCTGTTCGCTTGATTTGCCACGTTCACATGTCACTCGTAACGCTGCACAGAACTATAGATCAGCTTCTACGTTTGCCACCGTTCCGCATCGGTACCACTTCGCGCTTGCTTCGAGACCAGCGGAGCGTCGCGTTCAGAAGCAGCGGTATGAACTGCGTTGCTCGCACGCCTGCCTGGCTACCTCCATGCAGTGTGCAAAAAAAAGTCACGGCAGTGCCTAATTGACTCCGGCCGCCTCAGAATGGCTGGCCTAATGACTCTGCGGTCACATGCGCACGAAGAGCTCTCGCGTTTCGCAGCGAACTGCGTTGGTAGAACGGGCCTAAGTTAACACGAAAAACTACGGGCAGACTAATCTGTCCTTGGCAACGACTGCGAAAGCTATGATGAAACATGTCTGAGATTCAGTCTCACGGAAAATTTAACGGGTTTGTTTCGAAATGTAAGCTATGAATCAGTGGCCTTTAGACGTTACTTAACTCGTTATATATAGTTTGGTGAACAAAATTGTGAAAGCGATGCCCCCATCTATGCACGATCCTGCGCAAGCGAATGGGCAGTGGCGAGTTCCTGTTGTGAAATTTTCACCTCTTTTTTTCTTCTCGGGCAATATTAAAAATAATTGTCTCGAAGTAGGAGGCGGACGCTCGAGTTATGCACGGAGAGGCTCTATGAGCTTTGAAGAAGTGTATTTTATGTGGTAGGATTCACGAGTTCTTCATAAAACACGCCCTATATGCCACGTGCATTCGCTAGGAGAATTAAGGTTGAGCCAGAAGAAATCTTTTCTATGACACGCCCATTCTTTCTCGTGTTAAGTACTCACCAGCTCAACTTTGTGTTTTCGACTAGCCTCCAAGTGCGTTGATTTCATCGACCAGCCCTATTATATCAGGCAATGTCTTCATTATGGAGTCATAGAATGAGGGTGATCTTAAACAACGTTAGGCAAGACCACGTCAGAGCTCGGCGAACAATAACTTGGTCAGGGGGATATCTGTCAGACAACAATAGCCCCTTGCCCAGATCCCGAAGGCATAGCGAATGAGGGAAAATAACTTATACGAGGGAGCATTGCAAGATTCCAGTAGCCTCAGCAAGCCAACCTCTTCTGACGCCACCCCTCCTGACCAGCATGCGGTGCCTTTTGGGTAGAATTAGGCTGTTGCAGTGCCAGCAGCAGACCGGCCAATAGCACCGTTTGCCAATCGCATGCCCAGCACCTGTTTCTCTCTTGAAGTATGTTTAAAGTTTGCGCTTCGACATCGTATCGTCATGTTTCTTGCTGTTTCCTTCCTCCATTGATTGAGTGATTGATTAAAACTTTATTTTGGTCCTGAGAAGACGCAGGGGAGAACCCGCGGCACCCGGCTAATCCCACGTAGAGACCGCAAAGCCGAGCTTAGCGGCCCGTTCCCGGGCACTTTGGATGGCCAGGGTTTGATCGTTATGTTCGGGGCTGCGTAAGAACGCAGTCCACTGTCCTTGTGGAGGGCGGAGCCGATGGCTTCACATTCCCACAACACATGGTTTAATGTTGCTAACAGTCCACAGGCGGGGCGATCCCCACTTGGATACCGTTCAAAGTATATGACATGAAGAACTACACGGTTAGGATACGCACTGGCTTGCAATAGTCTAAGGGTAACTGTCTGCGCCCTGCACAAGGCAGGGTGGGGGAGAGGGAATACCCTTCTGTCCCGTATCTACGTCCTGAACACAATGGTGCCCAAAGTGGGATGTCATACTTTGCCGTATAGCTTTTTTTTCTGTTGCTTTTATTGATTCCGCGGCTCACATTCTCTTGCAGCCACACGGAATCCCAAGTACGTCAACTTCCGAGACAGCAAGCTCACCAGGCTGCTCAAGGAGGCGCTGTCCGGCAACTGCCGCACCGTCATGGTGGCGCACATATCGCCCGCCTCGGCGCATTACGACGAGTCTCGGAATACGCTCGTCTACGCCGAGAGGGCGCGCAACATCACCAACAAGGTGAGCACGTCGGTAACAATAATTATGGTAGTTACCCAGTTCATAAATTCAATCACTACTCGCCTCGAACTTGGGTATAGACATGGCAGTGTTAGCAGCACTGGTAGAGTTAGTTGGAGTAACAGTAGCCCTACTAAACTAGCAACTCCTGCTACTTGTTTAGGTTAATATATCTTAAGTTAGTGGTGGAGGTTCCCTGGACCACTGTTTTGCTGTTGCTATTTATCATTGTTAAAGTCTATTTGTTGTGGTTGGCGTACTAGTTTTAAGCGAGTTGGTTGTGGATGTCATGCCCCATAGCCTTGCTGCTGGTATGACATTCGATTTTGGCTACATCAGTAGACCCGGCATTACCAGTTCTAAAATACCAGAAGTAGGCTTAGCAGCTGCCGCGAAAGCATGCGTTCAGATTCGGAAGCTTCGCCCCTAAAAATTCACTTCGCAGAGAAGTCGGTTACGTGAAGGCTGGGGGGCACGAGGGGGGGGAGGCGTCTCCCTCTCATGACTCCGTCCACATATTTTATTTGCCCTATGTAGGGGCTTCATTTTCTTCTAGAGATGTATTCAAATGTTATTAAGAACATCGTGTTGATTTACGAATTAACTACAACATGGTGGCTGCTTGGGCTCATTGGTATGGAAATACTTTACAAGGAATACATTTTCTCGTACGCGGAATGTTTGATTGCACCCGTACACTGCCGTATTGTTTCAGTGACACCACACTAAAAGGATGATTCCGGTCAAGATAGATGATACAATTAGGTTCGCATTATTTTTTCTATCAGGTAAGCAGCATTTATTTAAACATGGGTGGGCCATAAACATGTGCGAACCCGGGAGGCATGTCGTGAGGTTCTGACACACTTGTGCCAGTGCCATAGTGGGCAAGTAAATAAGGTAGACGAGGACATTACAGTGCACCATTCAGCGCTTCTTACAAATCGTGATGGTGGTGGTCGGGGGAGGTGTAGGGAAAGCTTTGATTTATCGGATAAACCTTATAGCTTTCCGTTAAACAGTGCTCCTATCTAGTAACCCATTCTTCTATGCAGGTCCGCTGCAACTTGGTGGACGTTTCGCACCACGTGAAGCAGTACCAGAGCATCATCACCGAACTGCGACAGGAGATCCAGAAGCTCCAGGACAGGATTGAAATGAACGACTCCGCGGCTTCCAGGGAGCATCCATCTTCTTCGGCCACCTCCCCGGACGACACGCCAGCCGACAACAAGATCGCTGCCAACGGGCACAACGACAACAGTTGAGTGGCAAATTTAACTTGCGAAAACTTGCGTGTATCAGGAGCACCGTAAGGTCCATATGCAGTGAATTGCAGCAGGCTTACGGCGCGACGACACAATGACAAGACATGACATGATACCGCCCGTTGTCTTACAGCACCTTTATAACTTTGCGACATCAAACTATGTTGTAAGACAGTGCACTGTCTCACTTGTCGTTGTGTCTCCGCACTGTAAGTTTGCTGTTATATATTTACAACAAACGCAAGCGTCTAACCTTGCAGTGAAAAGGACTGTTCAGTGCGAGGCAGGTATAGAGCAGGGACGCGTACTACTGAATCGGTCTTGAACAGGGGCCTGCTCGAGCCATTGTTGTCGCAAGTCGTCTTGCCGTCTTCAAGGCAGTGACTCAATAACTTCAGAGAAGACCACTTATCTAAACGTCCGCTCGAGTGACACCCCGTATTCAGAAATATTAATCTCCTCAAGCCTTCGTGAACTTCTGGTCTGATTAGGTTACAATAGAAGTAAAACCATCCGGTATGTTTTGACAGCCCTAACTATATTTGGCCGTAACTGTCCCTTGGGAAACAGAACGTACCTAATCTCCATCTCTGCAATGGTAAAGATGCATGTGGTTTTAACGTAGTAAGTTCAGTTGATGACCGGACATATCAACGATGGTGGTCTGCTAGACCACCTCATGAATTATATTGCAATATTGTGTGGCAATACCTTGTGACCTGGATGCCCGTGCGACGCACTTCCTCTGATATAGTATACAGCATCTGCCGTAAGTTTTTTATTATCTCTTTATTTTAATTTACCTGGAATTCGCACTCATGGACGACGCTGATGTTTCTCTGATAAAAAACGGCGCCATCTTTCTTTTTCAACGATGCCACCAAGTTCATTCGAATGACGTCATTGGTGACCCCCGACTCCAGCACTTCTCACAAATGGGCTCCTTAACACTGTCGCATAATAGCGTAAGAGAATGCGTTGCAGGGCTGCTCACTTCATAGTCTTCAAGCTCGGTAGCGCAAATCGACGAGGCACAGCAACACAGAAATACAGGACAGAGCGCCATGTCCTGGACCGCACTGATGACTATGCGAGAAGACGCGAATATTTCTTAGCGAAGGGTATATGCCGCGCGCACATGGTGACTTCCAGGTCCCGTATATAGCCTCTTCCTCATCTTCAGTCGTTAATGGTCATGCGATGAATGCCAGTCGCAGGTAGGAACCAGCTTTCGGTAGGCAAGGAACTGTACAATCTCAAGGGTACATGCGTCGCATGCGAGTACACCTGCCAAGATATACAACAAATAGCACTCTACGGTGTGAACAGGGAGTTGCTTGCTTCCTGTAGAAATAGGCCTTCCTAAAGGCGCGAATGTCACTCGAGCCCAGTAATTGTCCTCGGGAGGCGTCACCGTGCAAAACAATCATCCATCACAAACATTAAGTGCGTGGATCTATTTCGTGTAGCGCGCTGCATAAATCAAAGCTTTTCCGGGCGAGAAAGAGATCGGGCAAGTGCGACTACCTGAAGATTTAATGAGATTGATTTGACACAGCTAATACCCGGAGAACAAGGGCGAGGGAAGCTTCGATGCTCCCTCGTTGTTGTCTGTGGGTTTTCGTTCATCGATCGTTTAAGCAATTTTTCTCGGTAGAATGGGTGTTTGCGGGCGGCACCGGCGACTAATGCGATTTCACGTATTTATGCGCGGTGGCGGGTCGTGCAACGAAATGTAGCGTGTTACTGGCCTGTTGTCATGGAGACGGCGCTCAACTGGTACACTACGTTACATCGAGGCGCCGCTTCTATTGAAGTATATTATTGCTGTTATGCAAGAAATACATACGAAATGCGTCCTCGGTTTTCAAGCTGAGTCTTTTTGTTCATGCCTGGAAGCATTCTTTTGCATTTTCGCGCGGATGTTGAGTTTCGAAAGTACAAACAAAAAAATTAACTAAAGAAACTGCATCATAACCAAGTGATGATCATCTCACTGGCAAGTTTTTTCGGGCAACAGAAAAAAAAATAATTTTCGTATGGTATTTTTGTACTTTACACGTGAAGTAGTGTCAAAATATGTATGAAAGAAGTGTTGCGAACATGAGAGCGTAGCTAAAACTTCAGTGTGCTCACTGTCACGAAACAACGTCTATGCTTAGTGAAGAATCGTGAACAGTTAAATTATGCTCTGGAAACTGCCGTCATGGAATTAAAAAAGTGAGATAGTAGATCCATTATTGCCTTCTGTGACTTGCGCTGATGCTAATGACACCAGCAAAACAATACAACAAGAGAAAACGTACTTCTCCCCCTAACCATATTCAATCGTGAACAAAATGTGTTCGTGGGTTAACGACAATTTTCTGGCATGTCTAAACTAGCAGAAACGCATAGGGTGTTCCGTTTTCCCGAGTAGTTATCGCGCACAGCATAGGAACGACTGACGAATTCTCATCCTGTGAACGACAGTGGTGTACATGATGCACATGAAAGCAGAGTACATGATGCACATGTACTCTGCTTGCATCTGCCTATTCCCATCTTTCTTTGTTGTCCCTCTCCCCCAAACAACAGTTTGTTGTGGGAAATCAAATATTTGTCCATGTGAATGAAGCAAGAAATTGGGAGGGTTTAATGCTAGATGCGACTGAAGCATTTTGTGATGACCCAAAACGTGATCGAAACGCCGGAGCGTGCGTTAGCTTATAGTACTAGTGGTTAAGTTTTTTTTAAAGGGGGGAAGCTTCTAAAAGTCACACAATGTCGGACCATTGTCCTTAAGGCTCACTGTCATTCCTAGTCGAAGCTCAGGTGCGAAACACCTGCTGCAATACCGTCCACAGAGCGTTCATGGTGCGCATGTGGTTTAAAAGTAGACGGTACTTCGACCAGTCAACTTCGCGCCAAAATCGCAACCACGCCGAAGAAGCAACACAAATACAGGTTCTTACGCGACCGCTTACTTCTAAGTGTTTATTCTTTGAGAAAACTGGCCATTATAAACCCACTTCTTGTCAACGCATGCGCAACGTATAGTCGGGCTGTCGCTTACCTAATCACGCTATCGGACACATGCTCCCTGAATAACGTGTTTTAGACTCATACAGGTTGAGTTACGTTTAGCTATAAGAGAATTATTACCACGTTTTTTTTTATGTACGTGCCTCCGAAATTTCCCGTGCTATACCTTGCTTTTGCTTTTTCCCAGGATCCTAATCTGCGTGAAGCATGGTGTGCATGCCCGCCTAAATGCGCACCATCTCTATTTTTTTTACCGTGAGAGCATGTTCCCTCACTCAATTATTGACGCAGCGACCATCTATTTCGACGCGAAGTTGACTGTTTCATTCAGACATTTACCAACTGGCCCAACGGCGAGTTTTACTACACCGTACTCCGTCCGTGTATCTCTCCATCCGTCCATCTGTCCGTCCGTCCTTGCGTGCATCCGTCCGTCCGTCCGTGCGTGCGCGCGTCGATCTGTCCGCCCTCTATAGCAGTCAGAGACTTCAACACGGGCATTACGTACACAAACGGACACTAAAGGCAAGAATTAAGTCGACGTCGACTGTTGAAATAGTGGTCCAAAAACCTCGTAGTGTTACTTTTGTGCCAAGGAAGGGCCTAATTCGAAATAAAATTAAGTTTTAGTGGTTCGCATCGGGTTAGAGTACTTCAAATTGCCCGCTTCAAAGAGCGACCGACCAGACTGACTCACGTCACTGTTGCCGTGCACAGCGTTGCCTGTCTTTACTGCAAACGTAGCAGCAGACCGAAAGCAGCGAGAGTTACCGCAGCAACAACGGCCATTGATCAATTTCCCGCCACTGACTTCGAGATTGCAGACGCTTTCTTATTCAACTGTGCCCCGCTAGATAGCACTACATGTTCCGTGTAACCACGCAAAAATCGAATTTTTGAGCCACTCGCACCTTTCCCCATAGTTACGTTCGGTGGTTCTTTTTTCCATGAATCAAACGGAAACAAACAAGTAGCATTTTATTGCGTCTCTTAATGCACGGAAGGTTCTTTATTTAGTCCAGCTAGATCAATTACCAGTGATTAATTGTAGGCGGTCCGTCTGATATAAACGGAATCATTTAGAAAATGTCTTACTGCGGCGCATGTGTTCTTTTGCATTCACCTTCATTTCTCGGTAAGAGTGCACTGTTGTTGATATTAATGTCGTTTTAGATCTTGTCATACATTGGCCTTTCACTCTGACGTAAATTATTATTTGACTTTAGAGACCCTCTAAGACCTAGCTTCGCCCACTCGTCCTTATTTTACGTTATGACGGTGCTATCACATTTCTTGACATTTTGCATAAAGCGGTCAAACTGTGTCAAGCAGGTGCGCTTTTGGTTAAAAGCTGTCATGCGCCAAAGCCGTTAATCTCGACGAATCTCATTTTCTACGTAATTCTGACGCATAAAGTCACGTGTTGGGCTGACACGGCGCGATCTTTTGTCTATGCTTGCTGCAGGACGTAATGCTCCCCCCCCCCTAAAAGTCCATTCACACAGGCGACTTCCGCCAGCCGTGTGACCATTAGAGACTCACGACCAAATAGCGATCTTACGCGAGCGGCGTTGACACCTGCACATTCTCATCGTTAAATAGGAGTGCCGTCTACATACATAGGACTCGCATTACCATGGTCACGTGAAATAGGCTGTTGCCTGTATTTTTTGCGCCAGTAAGTGGCTGGTATGTTTCCAGTCACACTAATGTAAGTGGCAAAGTCGTTCGGTGAACGCATTGGCCAAAGTATTCACTCTTCGACAAAAGGGGTATTTGCGACCAGTCACATTGCAGCTAACTTGATCGCACTACCAGTTCTAGTCACAGGTTTGAACGAGCTCTAGGTCTTTCTCGCCCCATTTCCGGCCACGATAACTCTCCCACTTCCTTTATGCCATTTTTCTCTCTCACTTTCTCTCTACGTTTCTTTATTTCCCTCATTACGTCATACCGAGGCACTCCATCATCCGCGCAGGATCGACGGAAGACGAAGAAGATGCGCTACGTCACCACGACGTCGACGGCGAGAGTAACGACGGCCGCCGTAACAACTACCACCATCACGGGGAAGAACAGAGGAGAACAGACTCGGCCGCCAGGGAGCGCCACCTGCACAACGACAAGGCTGACGCTGACCGGGAAATCCGCGAACTACGCGCGGAGCTCATGGAAGCCTTCAACCGGCAGATGGAAGTGAGGTGAGTTTAAGCTCACTGCTTCGTGGCATCTATAGTCGATTGCAACGTTAGAATGAGTGCAAGCTCTTCCAATAGCCGTTGCTGTTCCACGCGGAGACAACTCGCCGTATCCGATCGCATTTGGCGATTTTCGTGACGCCAAGCACGCTTCGCGATATTAAGCTGGCAATTTTCCCATAGAGACGCGTGTTCAATCGTGTCCCTTGTTTTAGGTCGAAGTGCATCTCCGGCAATACAGCGAGCTTAGGATGTGGCGGCCAGGCACGGCCTGACCGCCATTCCTCCGTAAAATTTTCACTTGAATGAAGTTGTTTCGCTCTCTCTCTGTGTGTGTGTCTTGGTTGAATGCTTTACAGGGAAGGTATAGAAAAACTATTTTACGTCAATTATTAAATTATTATTTAGCAATACCGAAACCTTCTTTGTTACCACTAGAAGATGATTTGTAAGCAAAAAAAAAAAACACGAAATGAAAACGCGGGCAGTGACGACACGGTCAAGTTCCCACACCAAATGCCATGTCATCACGTATCTTAATAACGTCTACTAGCTAAGTCATGTGTAGAGCCTGACTGCTAAAAGTGAAGAGCATGGCCTTCTGAGAGGACCACAGACTTAACATGCCAAGTCTGGAAAACTTTCATTGCGCCTGTGTCACCATATTACAAAAAGTACGCTTTTAAACCCGTGACGTCACGTGTGGAGATTTCGGGGCGAAGTTTAAGAGTGACATTTTTATCTCGATTTTATCGTGTATTGATAAACATGTGATAGTGAAATTAACAGCATAAGAGTTCTCGGTGTACAACTTCTCAATCTAAGTCAATACATTGTTTCACTTTAGCGTCCCTTTCATTTCCTGTCAAGTTTCAACGAATAATTTGACATCAGTGCTCCGATAATCCTAATATCTTAGGTAGAGTTGAAATGTTACTGTCCGTTTTACGTGGCAACATAAAAGGCTAAGTGATGGTAACCGTTGGTGTGCGCTTAGTACGGCGCTGCTTTAAGAGAACCCGATGAGAAGAAATGACGTAGTTATTATTCAGTCACAGTGAAATTCAATGCAGAAGTTCTACTGTGAACTATAAATAATTACGTCTTGTCTATAAATACAGACTCCACTCCCCGAGCTGTGGCACGTCTGCCATTTTACGTGCGCAAGAATGGCGTCCCAGATGGTTTCCGTTCTTACAATATATTTATCACTACCATAGAGGCACTACAAATGCTAAAAATTAAGTATGTCAAACATACTTCATTTTATAAATTATTGGGCTTATCTGAGCGTTATCTTATCTGAGCGCGTTAATGAAACCAACCTGCGAAAAAAGATATGTGATGGCATTCAGTTTCATTCGTGTGGCATCTGGTCACAAACCATCAGCTGGTGGTCCGTTTACGTTTGCACGGGCCAGCTTTGTCCCTTCGTGCTTTCCAGCGTACTTTCAAAACCTCCCTTCAACTGAATGTGTTGAGGCATGCTTCTCCACAACTGTGTGGTAGGAATTACTTGCTGCCACACATTCGCATTACCTACGGTAAAAAAACATCTAAATTCTCTACCATTCATCTTTGGAATAGTTAGCCGTGTGAACTGAAATCATTGCCCTCATTCCCACTTTTCGAAAGGTAAATAAAATCTTTCCTTTTAACTCCTCACTGCTCACATTATTTATGGCGCATAATTTTTTTTCACTTGTCCTGATTTACTTTATGTACTTATTTCTGTTTCCCGTGTAAACTTTTCATTTCATCTTTCAATTTCTTGTGAATTTTTCTTCTATTTTCATTTGGTATTACTTATGTGTGTCGATTTGACTTTCCATTGCATTGCTTTTTTATATTATTTTCGCATTGTGGCTTTTGTTTTATTGTGTTATTTTTTTCAACTGTTGCTTGTTGCTGCTTGTTTTGCCTTGTACGAGTTTCTTGTTACCACCTGCTCATAATCTGCAAATTGTTTTTCATTCACTTTCGCTCTAGTTTTTAACTGAGGGTCTCGTTTTCAGTAATTATACTCTGGGACCCTCATATCATTACAAGTGTTATGTAATCGATGCTTTGCAACTAATAAAAACTGAAACTGTACTGAAACTGAACTGTACGTGATTTGCGGAAGACGCCATGGCAGGTTGTCCTCATTACAAAGTTGACGGAGAAAATAACTGCGGAGATTGAACCCATCGTATCCATACAAAGCCAATCTCAAGAGTGCATAAGCGAAATTTTCAACTAGCTAGTATTACGACGCTTTGAATTTCTTTAACGTAATCTTGAACGATATACAGTTCGGTAAGCCAAAACATAAGTGACTGAGCTCGTGGCTCCGCTTAGTGTCACAGAACTCAACTAATAGAGATCATAATCATATTATTTCTTGCAGTTTTACGTCCCAAAGCTACGATGTGATCAAGTGGGACGGCATTATGGAAGGCGTATGAAATTTCGGTCACATGCTGGATTTTTAACGTGCACCTAAGCCTAAGTACACGGCCCTCCGGCATGTCGCCTCCGTTGAAATGAGGACGCTGCCGCTGGGATTTGATTCCCGTGCCTGCAAGTCAGCAATAGAGCACCGCAGCTGCTAGGACACTATGGCTGCTGCATCAAAAGGGACTTAACTACTACGAAATGTTTGGCGTGATGGAAAATTGTTTTGCAGAGTGTGCCAGTGGAGCCATACGCTTGACGCGGCTCTGCTTGCCGGGTAGTGGGCTGATGTTTATATTTGTCACTGCACTAGTCGTCATCGCATCCACGTCATCACTCCACTTCAAATTTTGCATCCGTTGCGAACGTACGTTTCTTTCGGACTAGTCCAGGAGAAAAGGTGGAGGATGTGGTGAAATTTCTTTCCTTCTAGAGAGAGGACCATGTGCGATGCTGTCTATGCTTGTAAATTTGGCGCACTTTAGCGATTCTACAAAAGCAAATAACCCCAATACCTATAGCACTGCCTTGTATCACCAATGTTCAACCGTACACTTTCAACGTGGCTATACCTCTCTCTCTGTTTCCGAACAGACGCAAGATGATGGAGATCGACAACTTCCTCCTTGCACTCAGCACCGACCTTGAAAAGCTCAGCATCGTCATCAACCAGTGAGCAGTCATTTGTTTTTGTTCTTCCTAGGCGTGATGCAAAAAGTGACCCTTTTCGTTTAAAAGACTGTGCCCCCTTTGTGCCAGCCGCACGGCGTGCTGCAGGCCGAGCATAAAAGCAGCCCCGAGCACTAATGTAATGGCGAAATATCGATCCATGCCGTGACTCGGGGCGGCATGCCTAGAAGACAATATGGCAACGCGAGTGCATAAAAGCCACCGCTGTGTTGTTCGCATGTTCGATAGACCTGTGCAAACTGACGTTCAGCGGTCCGGTTCATTGTGACGGACTGACCACTATTTTATTTGTTTGTTCTTAGATGGGAAACACAGAAGGCCAAGTATGAAGCAACGGAAGGCGAAGGTATGTACGTACGTGACAGAGCGATCAATGTCGTTTGTAAACATAGCTCGCTATTCGTGGTCACGATCCCTGCTGCATATCAATCGTTGAGACATCATGAAGATACTGCGCAGCATGGAAAGTCGAATTATCAGGGGAACAAGATGAATCGAAGGCACAGAGTGTAGTGCCATAGTCGGTTTGTATTACGAAGATGAACCTAAATGGGTACTGACCCCAATCTTAGAAGTTGGCTGTATTGCGCCATACAAATGATTCTTGCTGTGGGACTGGTATGAGCAAGTGGCACAGTCTGCAACACCATGTTTTGACGTTGAAACCAATATTCGCCTGGCGCACCTACTTACATCAATACTATAGTGATACGTCAGGCTACAGTTCCACTTCTGACGTCTCAACGCTCCAGTATGGCAATGTCAGGTACCAAAATGTACAGAATGACCTCTTCAGCGTCACCAATGGAACCAAAAGGTGGATCAGCTGTAGAAACGTCACTAAATATACCGCGAGCACGCGAGGAGAAGCTGATATCGGGTCGTGACGTGAGGGCACAGGAGGAACGAAGTACCTATTTTGACCATCAATTACGACACAGTTATCGAAACAATAAATGTTTTATTGACCAGTTTATATGATCAAAGCATTGATGCTTAAGCTGCATTTGACTCGTACTAATGGAGCGTCATGTCACGCGTGCATGTTTGAAATATCGCGTTGCGATGCCATTTTATGGATTGTGTGGACTCGTGCATTCGTACGTGTAAATTTCAGCCTATTATCATCATAGTTGTCAATGAAGCGTTAGAGGCCACAGACACTGGCTATTGAATTTGCTTTTCCCCATTCTCTCTCTCTCTCATGTGCAGTAACCTTGTGTGAATGCAAATTGAGGCTCAAAGTTCAAACACAAATCATGTAAAGCTTAATGAGTAATAACACTGTGCTTTTACCTCCCTACATCAGCTTGACCTTAGCAAGGTTCACCAACCAGTAAGAGCAGGCCTGTTTCGGAATAGGGCGTCGCCCTAACTATACCAGCAACTATAGCTTCACTATCTGGTTCAAGAGCCCCGTGCTGCAATATTTCGTATGAATGACGCACTTCCCGTTCTTCCACAGGTTCGCCGGAAGAGGAGCCTGGTTACATTCGGCAAGCTTGGGAGGACATCGAGTATATCCAGGGAGAGCAGCAGAAGTTTCTCGCAATGCGCGAGGACGTCGAAAAGGAGTTCGAAGAGGCGAGAGAACACACTTACAGGCTTACAGAGGTTAGCTTACTTCTTATTTGCCGTGTTTCCATCTTTCCTATCTCTCCTATCCCCGCGATATGTCGTCGCTCTCTGGCTTACCACCTCACGCCTTTTTTTTTTACAAAATACTGCAGGCCATGTGGCCCATGCAGGAGGGGCAAAGTACAACATAAATACATCTACAAAGCACAATTGAATACCTTGTTTCTCTCTCTCTGCACCTTTATTCCTATCCTTTTAATCCCTCTTCACCCCCATCCCTTGTGAGCTACTGTTCAGGTGTCGCTCGCTGAAGCAGACAGTTACGGGGCTCACTTTTCTCTGCCTTTCTCTCTTAGAACCACTTTGTGTGTGTGTGTGTGTGTGTGTGTGTGTGTGTGTGTGTGTGTGTGTGTGTGTGTGTGTGTGTGTGCGTGCGTGCGTGCGCGCGCGCGCGCGCGTGTGTGTGTGTGTGTGTGTGTGTGTGTGTGTGTGTGTGTGTGTGTGTGTGTGTGTGTGTGTGTGTGTTTTCATATTTGCCTGGCTGAAAGAGCGACCACCTTTGTGTCGGTCGCTAGCCCTCTGCCTGAGTAATGAACCAGCTTCCCAAACATGGCATAGCCAAGATGGTGGAGGGGGTTGTTATGGGGGTTCAAACTCTCCCCGCCCCCGAAATCTTTCCGGACAAACACAAAGTAAGGTTGACCCCCCCAAAAAAATTCTGGCTATGCTCATGTTGTCTAAAAGCAATCACGCAGTACAAGTTTCAATATTTATTAGTGCTAAAATTATACTTCTAATTTTTTATGCGCTATCGTCACTTATGAATGGTCTCGCGGGTGCGTGAATAAAAGCAGGACTTATACGTCTTGTTCTTGTAAACACTTTCAGTGTGCGTTGTCCTTTTGTTAGAGCTGCTTACTGCCAAAGATTTTTTTATATATGGCATAACGTTTCAATACATTTTCAAATGTCTGAATTCACGAGAGAACGATTTCCTCGCTTAATTGTTTTTGCTCTATTCGTTGGTACACTGTGGACTGATTGTTTAGAAAAAATTTTTCAGATCACTTTATCGATAATTTCAACGACTTTCTTGAATTACAGGTTGAAAACCACACGGGAACAGTCTTGCTCGCTCCTGCAATGATAATTTTTTGGCATTTTTTTTGTTTTTGCAGAATTTGCCAAATGTGGCCAGTTCAGAGGAGCAGCGTGAACTTCTTAGGCTACTCACTCAAGTCCACAAGCTCGAAGTCGAAAGTATCCTTCTAGTTCGCCCAACCCAGCGTAGTGTGGGGCCGTGATGACTGAAATGTGTGAAAATGGTAGTCGCCATTGAACGGGTTGGGTAGGGTGTCTTTCGGGTCACTGGCAACGGTTTCGGTTAGCACAATGTGCGCGTGGGCTGAATGAAGAGCAGTAGGTGACATAAAAAGGCTGAAGCGCACATATTCCTGTTGATTCAACCTATCCTCACGTTGCGGCTTCCTCCACCCACCCATCACACCTCTGGCTATGTTAGCAGAAGGAATTCTGGTTAAATGGATTTACTGCTTTGCATTGGAGTGTCGTATGGCGCGTCTACAATTTGAATTCTTCCTTCCTGCACCTACGCAAGGACTCCCAGTTCGTATGGGCCGCAGACGCTGGCCAAAACCAACTACTAAAAAGTAGTTCATTAACAATGAAGCATGCAACACGCAGGTGGCAAACACCAATTATGATTGCGGAATGGTTGTGACATGTAACTGCAAGAGTTTAATAAGCCACCCGGATTAAACCAATCGTATGCACCGGTTGTACACCTTTTAACTTAGCCGGTGATCGAGCCGTCTGTACTGAGCGCTTGTTTAACCTGAATAGTGCTTTAATGGTCATCGGGTACCTCGTCGACGATAAGTAGCTACCATATGAAGAAACATAATTTTTTGTTATTTATTTATGCTATCCTCTACATTTCACTCCGTGTTTACAAAATACGCAGTTCATGTTTGATGGCGAACTATTAAACCAGGAATTTCCCCAGAAGGCTAACCTACAGAAGGGAAAAAAAAAAGAAACGAGGACTTGTCCTCTTCATGACCGCTGCTTATTTCCATAGCAACAAGTTAAATATGTACGCCTTCGTCACTTCCCCTCCCCCACCCTCAATGGGGGAGAAGAGTAAGCCTGTGCGAAAGCAGGACAAAATGACAATAAGAAAGAGCGAAAGATTGAAAGATAGAAAGTTGAGCATGTCAACCCCCGACGCTGACGTTCACTCAAAGGACATTCTGAATCAGATTTTTTTTTTTTTCATTTTCTCATGTGGCTCTCTGCCGTTTTGTTGGCTCGCCTAGAACGTCGGGGAAGGATCCGAGACAGCCGGAATTGCAATAACGAAAGCCTCCGAGACAAAAAGTTAGTACAAACACCCTGCGCCAGATAGACGACGACCAAAACAGCTCTAAGGACAGGATAAACCTAAAGGGAAGAACAACACGGCGCTGGACTGACAACCTGGTTGTTCATCCCGTCCTTCCCACTATTTTCGTCGTCGTCTACCGTGGAGCTGCGACCAGCCCAAACAAGCACGCTGTTAGGTCTACCCTAAATTTTCACTACCCGACCGCTAGGAGTAGGGCGTATGAGTCATGGCACCATGTCACCATGAAGAAGGCAGATTTTACGGATTCTCGGCACTTCGATCTTCCATTTTCACTTTAGCTCATACTTCATTTGTATTTATCTCCTGTTCCTTTTGCTATTACTCTACGTGATCTTGTTTTTGTTAGGTAGAAGTTAGCTTTTAGGTGTGGCGGTAACTACTCTTTTTGTCTCGCGTAATGGTTGTCCTTTTATAGCATGTGTATTACACATTCGCGAAAGAGTGTATCGAACGTGTAAATCGACACATGCGGGCTCGAATCCAACCGACACAACCGGTGCTGTTTCGTCCACTTCAATTATTCTCAATTTATGTTGGAATTGCAAAGCAACGACTGATGTCCCCATGTGCTTTCTTCCCCTGTGTCTGTGAGAAATCCTTGGTTGTGTCTAAGAAAGAAACAAGAATCTCCACACGATTCCCATTCTTGCTCGAAACTGTAGAAGTAGGCGCGTGAACGAAGCGTTCGCCCACAGATACTTTGCACCTCAGTGCCAACAAATTTTCATTCGAAGGAAGGCGATTTTCACGCTCTCTGGTATGCATAGGCGCGCCCAGGGTTCTCTTTCAGGAGGGAAGGGGAGAGAAAGTTCGTATCAGCGCCACCTCGCTGTGATGTCAATGTACGAGGCTCGCATTGCACCTCCCTCTAAGTCGTAGTGCTCCCTGTTTTGTAAACGCATGGGACTGATATCCCCCCCCTCAGTGTGAATGCTTATGTTGGTATGTACAGGGTAAATTCATCGTCAATATCCGCCTAGATTGCCTTATTCTCCTTGACCGGACACTGTCCTCCAGAGATCGAGATGCAGACTGACCAGCTCATAAGGGAGCACGAGCTGAGGCAGCGTGACCTGATGATCGTGCGGTACGACCGGCAGAGGCTGCTGTGCGACGAGATCATCGGCAAACAGAAAGTGCTCATCGACGGTACTCCCTTCCTTCCTCTTCTCAAGGGATCGGGCGAGAACTGTATACCTCAGCATTTCGACATACACCTACTGCATGAACGCGTGTATAAGTGTGGGCGGCAGTGCGCCGAGATTCTAATTTTTAGTGGCGCGATAAGCGAGTGGCACTCCTGTTTCTCTTCCGAGCATATCAGGTTGGGTACTTCTGGTTTTAATAATATTTGAAAATAAGTCTTCTAAAAATAGAAATTGATGATACTGGCTCAATCTAATCATTGCATTCTGCACGTCATATAAAAATCGGGCTAATTGTTGAAAATTGTTTGATTAAATTTATTGAAAGACTGCGTGCAGTGGGAATGGTTGCGACACCTCGCGGAGCAGATTTCAGCCACGCACTTTTTTCTGTGCGGCCTCTGAGGTTCGCTTCGGCAGAGCGTGACACGCAAAGTAACCCAAGGAATACATCGAGGCACATGAAATTCTAGTTTAGAAGATAGCCGTCATCTCCAATTTTTTTTAGAGCCTACAAAACTATGATAAAAAATGGCCCCTTACCTGCATGTTTCACGTGCAAATGTCGTCGAAAGACGATAGTCGTGAGTGCGGAGAGAGTGAACAAAACGTTTATTTCATGTTCTGTGCGAGAAAAGTGGTTATTGGTATTCTGGAAGTGCTGCGTTCCAGAGTCTCGATCCGTGAAGAGAAAGCGAGCGAGTGCATCGAGGCACGTTACACACTGTGAGGGATAAGGTTCGGGCAATCACGGCAACTTAAATAATCGTTGTCGAGACTGACGAAGACATTTGCAACTTGAGTTATAAGGCTTTAATGCCACGAAAAAAAACGATAAAGAAGCTTGGCGTGTTACATGGCAACAGCGAAGAACTGCCTTTAGTACGAGCACGACACACGTTCTCGAAAGACAAGGTCTGACGCTTAGCGTAGTCCCCACTGCACTACACAAGGTTTGAAACACTTCACCGTGTGACGTCGAAGGCAGATGAGTCGATGCGTTGCGTTGCGTCTTACGCCGACATCAGCGATGCCTCAGGCTTGGTCGGAGCGGAGCGTGAGGCAGAGTCGATGTGTGGCAAGCACGTCCCGGACAGCCAGTAGTAGGCCCAGGTCTGGAAACTGCCCGGATCCGAGTACAACGGACCGGCGCCGGCTGCTGGATCACACGGTAGAAGGGAGCCAGGCTCGTGCGGACCACAGGCACAGGTAGGCTTCGGGACCACGACCCGACGAGCGCTTCAGCCTGCCACTGTTTCGTTCCGATCCTTCTTCTCGAACGCCCCGTCGTCGTCTTCTTCTTCTCTCTCCCCATGGCTTGGCTTGACTTTGACGACACGATTCCGCCTTTTCCTTGTCTCATCGTCATCTTCGTCGGCATACGGCACAGCACAAACTCACAAACATCGCGCACCAGATGAACCTACCGCGCATATCATGACAAAAGTCCCCCCTTTCAAAAGTTTTTTTTTCTTTTTTTAAAAAAAAACTGTCCAAAGTGCGCGGGAGACAAGACTTACGACAAACAAATGTACAGAACTGTTGCACCACGAGAATAGTCTGTATGTGAGAGTCCCTAGGCATATGGGACATTATTACATTAATGTTGTATAGCTAGCACCTACACCTGTAGCCTGCTCATATAATCAGCACCTACGTTCTCTGATCCTTTGATATGCTCAACGCGAAAGGTGTACTCTTGCAATGCGAGACTCCAGCGCAAGATCCGGCTGTTCAAATGCTTGGCTTGAGAGAGGTATCGTAGCGGTTGATGGTCAGTCTGAACGACGAAGGAGGTTCCATAAAGGAAGATATGAAATTTCGCGATCGCCCAAACTAACGCTAAACACTCTCTTTCAATTGCAGAGTATCTCTCTTCCCGGGGCATCAGTTGGCGGCTGGCATATGACACCAGGTGAAGAAGACCCTCGTGTTCCTGCATAAGCACAGCGCCTATACACCTATCAGATGTATCTGTACGTAATACGAAGGGTTTCTTTATGTCAACAGCCTTGACTACTGGCGTAGATGCTAGAGCTTGTTTGAGGGTTTCAAATGCCTCTTCTCTTTCGGTATTCCACGCTAACTTGTTCTTTTCCATCTTTCTTGTCATTTCAGTCAGTGGTTTCGCTTTCTGGGCATAGAGAGGTATGAGGTCTCGGTAATATCCCGCCAAGCCGAGAAAAGAGCGAAGTTGCTTCTTCGTTTCCGGTCTTGGGGCTTTAGCGATCTTCGCTATCGTGCTTTCTACTGGGCGGATTGTACCATCGCCGAGGTGATGCCCAAGGAAGATGACAGAAGTCATTCCGATCTCACATTTTTGAGGTTTGATCCGTAGGCCTGCTTCTCGGATCGTCTGAAACAACTGTTTCAATGTCACTAGATGCTCCTCCCACGTAGCTGTGGCAATTAGAACATCGTCTATGTAATGCACTGTGTTTGGAATGCCGTGCAGTAATGTCCTCATCAATCGTGTGAATATGGCCGAGGCTGTCTTAATCCCAAAAGGCATATAGAGAAAATGGTAGTGTCCAGATTGCGTTGAAAAAGCTGCTTTCGGACGAGAACTTTCCTCTAAGGGTACTTGCCAATAGCCCTTTGTAAGATCTAACTTTGAGAAAACCGACTTCGTGCCGACTTCAGCAAACATAATGTCAGTTCTGGGTATGGGTTCAGAATCGGACACCAGAACCTCATTAATGTGACGGAAGTCAATGCACGCGCGAAAGCTGTTGTCCGGTTTCTTAACCAGGACCAAGGGTGAGTTATACGGCGAATGGGATCGTTCAATAACTCCCAACTTCAGCATATCTTAAACCTCCTTCTCTACTATTTCCTTCATTGCAAACGGCAACGGATACTGTGACGTGCTGATTGGTTTTGTTGTAGTAAGCTCTAGCCGGCACTCTAGGAGGTTCGTCTTCCCAGGAACTTCGGAAAATATGTCTCGGAATTCCTCCAAGAGATTGCACATATCATCGCGTTGTGCTTCGTCTAAATTACTTCCGAGTGTGACCGACTCAATACCTTTCCCTTCATTTACTTTAAATGTAGGGAGGGGTGAATCCGACTCTCCTTCTTCGACTACAACGAACGATGAAGCTTGACTAGTGACTTCTGGTTGACGTTCTTCGTGGCGCTTGAGCATGTTTATGTGAAACATTTTCGTGGTGTGCCCAAGGTCCAACCAATAGTCGTGATCATTCTTTTTTCCTGTAACCGGAAATGGCCCCTTCCAGTGCATAAGAAGCTTGTTTTCCCTGGTTGGGAGCAATATAAGAGCCCGGTCACCAACTTTGAGCTGTCGGGTTTTGGAGGTTCGGTCATAATACTTCTTTTGCGAGTGTTGAGCTCGGGAGAGATTCTCTTGAGCCAGCTTCAAGGTGCGTTCAAGACGTTCTCTCAGATCAAGCACGTATCCGTAAGTAGTCTTGATATCTTCCTCTAGGTCTTCCCCTGTCCAGAGTTCCTTCAATATATCCAGGGGTCCTCGGACGTGCCGGCCGTAGATCAGTTCAAACGGCGAGAAGCCCATACTGGCCTGAGGTACTTCTCGATAGGCGAATAACAGAGGCGCAAGAAATCGGTCCCATGACTTCGGCTTCTCTTGGCACAACCTGCGCAACATCTGTTTCAAAGTGCCGTTGAACCTTTCGACCAAGCCATTGCATATCGGGTGGTAAGGCGTCGAACTCAAATGTCGAATAGCAAGCAGAGCATTCACCTCTTCCATCAGGCCTGACGTGAAGCAAGATGCTTGATCACAGAGGATCTCCCGTGGAAATCCTATTCGAGAGAACATCTCCAGTAGTCCATCTGCTACTGTTGCCGAATCAATTGCGGGCAAAGCCACCGCGTCCGGGTACCGAGTGGCGAAATCCACAAGGGTAAGAATGTACCGATTACCCTTCTTTGAAATCGGCGTCAGAGGTCCAATGATATCAACGGCCACACGTTCGAATGGCGTGTCAATCAAAGGCATTCGTCCAAGAGGCGCCTTGCCTACTTTGCCTTTGGGATATGTCCTTTGGCATGCGTCGCATGATTTTACGAATCTTCGTACCTCCTCCTGTACACCGGGCCAATAAAACGACTCCAAAACTCGGTCCTTCGTCTTCTTGATACCCTGGTGACCAGATATCGGTGATTCATGTGCCAAGTGCAACACATGGACACGCAACGCCTTTGGAACCACCGCTTGTTGAACTGATTTACCCGGAGTCAAGTGGTAAACGCGGTACAAGATTCCTTTCTCGAACATAAATGAGTGGTATGTGGCTCCTTTACCGCGGATGAGGGTGTCGACTTTCGCCCTACAAACATCCAGCGACCGGTCTTCCTCTTGTTTTTGGCGAAATGACTCCTGTGTCACCTCTAAGTTTCCAAATTTAGCAGTCGTGAGCTTCCGGCGATGTCCTTTGCTTGAAACACCAACCATGACTGTGCTCTTCGTCCCGCATCCATCCTTGGATTTCTCTTCAGAATTCAATGCCTGATTAGTTTCCGACTTCAGGCTCGCTGACTCCTTCCACGTTGAGTCGGGGTCATTAGCGTCACGGGCGCCGGGAACATTTCCTACGATGACATCGTAAAGTAGCGACGTCATGCATTTGACTATCGCATTTCCGGTGAAATAGGGCGATAGAATCCGTACTTCTGCTTCCGGTACCTCGATGCAACTACCATCGGCCAATAAAATAGTGGCGGTAGTACCCGTCAGCGCATCATCGGGAACGAGGGAACGTCGCACGACCAGGGTGTTGCTTCCAGTATCCCTCAATACTGATACAGTATGTCCAAACACTTCTCCCTGTAACACCGGCAAGTTTCGTGTAGCTGTTGCGGTGCGCGTTCGGAGTGCACTAGCAACATATTCATCTTGTGATGAATCATCGGCACATCGGGGCGTCTCGGACTTCTGGTCAGTAGACACGATGCAAGATGTCATTTTCTTTGACCCGCCGTTGCTTGGGCATGCTCTTGCATCGTGGCCGGGCTTCCGACAGTGCCCACAGAAGACTCGTTGGGGTTTCGTGCGGCAATCAGATGCTCTGTGGCCGGGTCGATCACAGACGAAACATCTAAGAGGAGGCTGGGTATAAGTAAATCCTTCTTGCTCCTTGGGAATGTTGTTTGCAGACTTGGTACGAAATACCAACAAGTTTGTTTGCCGCTGGGCTTCCAAGAAGGTATCAGCTTCTTCTGCCATTTCTTTTACCGTCCTGCATTTCTTCTCCCTTAGAAAAAGTGCCAGGCGATCGTGGCAGTTATTCAGAAACTGCTCAGCTACAATGAGGTCGCGCACGGATGCAAAGTCCTCGTCCGTTTCCGACATTTCCAGCCATCTATCGAAGTAACTCTGTAATCTCGTGGCGTACTGTTTACCAGTTTCGCCGTCTTCAGGCTTGCTTTGCCGAAACTTTTCGCGATAGCCTTCGGCTGTGAAACGAAACCTCTGGAGCAAGGCCACTTTCGTACTCTGGTAATCCATTGAGTCTTCTGGCGACAGACGACCGAAGACTTTCAATGCTTCCCCACTGAGGCATAAACTAAGCGCTGTCGCCCACTTCTCCTCAGGCCACTCTTGACCAACTGCTACGCGTTCGAACCTCTTGAGATACGCATCGAGATCGTCACGCCCCTCGTCAAACACTGGGATCAGGTTGTGAGGATTGATCAAGCACGGGCGGCTTTGACTCCTCTCAGGTTCGCGGTCCCGCGCTGTTGGCTCTCGGCTACCTTCAACCTCAGCTAGTCGAATTCGCAGTTGAAGAGTTCTCTCTTCTATCTCCAAACGTTCCTTCGCCGCCTGCCTTTCCGCGGAACGCTCTTCACGCGCTTGCACAGATTCCTCATGAGCCCGCTCTAACCGCGCGTCTACCCACGTCTTTAGCTCGGCTCCTTGAAGCCCCATGCGTTCCGCTAGCGTTATAAGCTCTTGCTCACTCATCTTCCCTATAGATTTCAACCCAGTGCAAACGGCTTCGTCCTGTCGCGCGGACGCCAATTGTGAGGGATAAGGTTCGGGCAATCACGGCAACTTAAATAATCGTTGTCGAGACTGACGAAGACATTTGCAACTTGAGTTATAAGGCTTTAATGCCACGAAAAAAAAAACGATAAAGAAGCTTGGCGTGTTACATGGCAACAGCGAAGAACTGCCTTTAGTACGAGCACGACACACGTTCTCGAAAGACAAGGTCTGACGCTTAGCGTAGTCCCCCACTGCACTACACAAGGTTTGAAACACTTCACCGTGTGACGTCGAAGGCAGATGAGTCGATGCGTTGCGTTGCGTCTTACGCCGACATCAGCGATGCCTCAGGCATGGTCGGAGCGGAGCGTGAGGCAGAGTCGATGTGTGGCAAGCACGTCCCGGACAGCCAGTAGTAGGCCCAGGTCTGGAAACCGCCCGGATCCGAGTACAACGGACCGGCGCCGGCTGCTGGATCACACGGTAGAAGGGAGCCAGGCTCGTGCGGACCACAGGCACAGGTAGGCTTCGGGACCACGACCCGACGAGCGCTTCAGCCTGCCACTGTTTCGTTCCGATCCTTCTTCTCGAACGCCCCGTCGTCGTCTTCTTCTTCTCTCTCCCCATGGCTTGGCTTGACTTTGACGACACGATTCCACCTTTTCCTTGTCTCATCGTCATCTTCGTCGGCATACGGCACAGCACAAACTCACAAACATCGCGCACCAGATGAACCTACCGCGCATATCATGACACACACGAGCGCCATCTGGCAGTTATTTTCGAAAACGAAGGAAGGCGTGCGCACCCACGGAGAAAAATGCGCGCCTGTCTCGGAGGTGATAAGGGGTAAAACGCAAGGCGACGTGTAGGTGCCACCACCGTGTCGTCTTAGCTAAGGTCCCTAGATGAAACAAGTTTCCAAGGTAGCGACACCCTCCCTTTTCCTCCTCGCTTATTTGCCTGAAGCGCCCCTTAGAAGGTTTAAAACTTTCATCCAAAAGCGAATGTTTGGGTTCTGTTGCTACGGTGAATAGATGTAAATGAAACAAAATGGAACAAAATAAGACGTAGAATAAACAGTTACCTTTATGAACATAAACGGCACAACACAAGAGCAAGCGGGATGTGCGTTACTCAACCGGCAACGTTGGGCAGTTCTATACTTTACACCACTAGCCATGGCGTCTCGCGTAATACATTTTAGTTCCATGGCCGCGGTATTTCGTCCAGTTCTAACTAGTCCACTTCTCCGATTGTGTTTTGCTCGTGCTGTGACACAGTGAACGTGCTTCTTGCTGGATCCTGTAAGTGGCCACAGGGCGTGACGTTGTGACGATTGATTACAACCGGCTTGTGCACACGCAAGAAAAAGATTGCCCGCAGCTTCCCTCAGGGGAACACTGAGGAGGATGCGGAGCATATAATTGGTTAACGGGGTGTTAAAGTGCGACTTACTTGGGTCGATGGCTAAATTGGTTAACGTGGTTGTGAAATGGGGTGTTAAATTGTGACTTACTTGGGTCGATGGCTAAATTGGTTAACGTGGTTGTAGGAGGGGGTGTTAAATGAGTGAACACGTACACACGTATGCGAAAGGGCGGCGCTGGTCGAAGGGATGTCGATCATTGTGTTTGTGGATTCGTTGGCATTCATTTCACCGCGACCTTGGACGTCGACGCGCCGTACAAACCAACCGACGAGCGGCAACTGAGCGAGCGAGCGCCGACCTTGAGTATATATACAGCGTGACGGCGCATGCACTGTCAGCTGTTGAATGTTCTCGAAGCGCGACGGCGCATGCGCGTCCACTGGAGAATCAGGAGAATTGTAGAATGTTCTCGGAGGGGAGAAGCGCGCGCGGCACAGATGGTGGGTGACGGTGCATGCGCGCGTCAGCTGTCGAATGTTCGAGAAGGGGGAGAAGCGCGACGGCGCATGCGCGCGCGTCAGCTGCCGATGTTCTCGAAGCGCGACGGCGCATGCGCGCGCGTCAGCTGCCGATGTTCTCGAAGCGTGACGGCGCATGCGCGCTACATTATACAGCTAGCGAATGTTCGTGAAGAGGAAAAGCGCACGCGGTGTGTAGAGGAGGAAGGGTGCACAGATGGTGGAGGAGTGAAGCGCGCGCGGTGTGTAGAGGAGGAAGGGATGCACAGATGGTGGAAGGAGGAGGAAGAAGCTTGCGGACGGCGCCGCGCTACAAGCCTCGAGTATTAGATGCTCCGCATCTAAAAAAACTACGACCAGACTGGTACGAACACTCGTCCAGCAGCACTGCGATGACGTTTTTTTTTAATGTGCCCATTTGGACAATCGTGATGCCAAGTGATTCTGATGCGGGGCTGGGAACTTCCTGAAAAGTGAGAGTTCTACTGGTGAGGTGTCTCGAAGCAGCGCGTTTCTGCTCAAGCGGGAACTGGTCGAAATGTTTCTGAAGGTGCGTTGATTACAACCTACAGCTGTTCTGTATACGTGCATACCCACATGTATTCGTACCAACTGGCATGCACTAGAGACGCATTAGACGCGCGCCTGGCGTTTCAATAAAAACCGACAAGTGAACTCGCTTCGCAGATCCGCGTCGACATACGTTGACGGAGTTGCACGAAAGCATTCGCGTGAAATGGTTCATAGTTGCACATCATGGTGCGCTTCATCTCGGAAAGCACGAGGTAAGTTGAAGAGAGCGAAACCATTTTCTGTTGTTTACGGCAACGCAGCATTGCTGAAAAACGCAGATGTTGCATTGAACGAGCATGGCGAAAATATCTTGGTCGACTTAGCGCACACCGAAACGCTCCTCCCCTTCAGTTTATGTTCTGGCTACGATTTTGTCTTTGGTCACGGCGAGAATCCGGCTGGAGCCATATGCGCATGCGTACTCGTTTTGAACCTTTTGCATAATAATAAATAACACCACCAGCCATTTGCGAGATCACGTGCAAGTAATGCACCAATTACAGACGCAGATGGCAGAGAAAAAAGAGGAGTAATCGAGAGAGGGAGGAGGACGGCTCGAGAACAATGAGTTACGCTACCTTGTTTCATCTAGGGACCTTAGTCTTAGCAAAGCGTTGGAAGCACTTGCCTTTTTGAGCATCGCGTTGCACTGTCAGCGCAGCGGGATAAACGCTATAGTCCTTAATACTACTTGTGAGCTTTTTCCAGTATAAAGGCACACATACAAAACATCGACGTGTTTTATGGTGCCTCAAATGTGCGCAATAATTGCTTTTCCAATCACTATCACCCAAGTATAAACACTGAAACTTGAGCAATATTGGTGGGCACTGCGGATAAGGTTCACCGTTTAAGGTACTTTTTGGTGCCATTAGGAGACTGGTTACCGTGGACAAGCAGACATGTGTACAGGCAGACAGACCAAAATTTTGGCGTCGAAGGTCCCCGAGAAAGATAAAAATGGAATCGCGAAAAGGTAGTTAACATCTTGAAGTAGTCTTGAAAATGGGTGTTTCACTTCAGCTGTTCAATGTGAAGATGGGGACCTCGCACATCTCCGCTCTAAAAAAAAAAAAAACTTGTTCCTTCACATTACTGCCAGATGGCGCCATATGTCATGCAGCACTTGCAGATCATTTTACGCATGCAGAACGTCAAATAAACGTTTTATTCTTTCTCTCCAGACAGAAAACTATGAGGACTATTGTCTGTCGACGTAATTTGCAGGGAATCACGCAAATGCGTGCCGATTTTTCAGTTAAGAACTGGCTAAATACTAAATTGAAGGTTGTTCTTCCAAAGAGGAGTTGATAAGGAAAACAGCGTTTTGCGTACATGAAACACTTCAGTAATGTTATGCACACTGCGTCTCTCGCTTTGCAGTCGTCTAACCTTTTTGTTGATAATTTTCTATCTTATATCCCACAGAACTGTCTTCCGGTATGCGGCGGCGAAAAGCTAGAAACGGTAAGTTTGATGCCTTATAGAAGTCGTGTCTTAACACTAATTTCGGTTTCTCTTGACAATAAAATACAATTACACTTGACATCGTACACAACTCTTTCTCTTGTATTCCCCTGAACAAATGTTTTGGAACATTGACGTTATCTACACTGCTTCCTTCTGCCATTTTTGTGAACAGCTCAAGCCACTAGGGAACTGAACGAGCTCTATCGCATCTACCAGCAAGAAATTCAAGACCTGAGCACGGGTCGGGACTCTGTCATGAAACATCTCAACGTAAACCCTTACAGGGTGAGCATGACTTCCGATAGCCAGAACCAATTAGCACGGCAGTAGTGAAAATATGAACAACCCAGACATTCCACTGAAGGAGAACCGCATTGCGGATATACAGGCTGGAGAAGTATGGCACCTCATACGTGGCTGGAAATTCTGAATTGCGGACTTTGTCACTGAGCTGCTGCTTTTTATATCGGACCATTTTAAGATGGAGCCTCGTTGTAAAACTGCAATTAACAATAATCACCAATATTCAGGTTCATTTGCGTGAATTGGCGCCATTCAGTGAAATCCATTTGAAGTTTTGTCAAATCGGAATATACGCGTATACTCGGAATATACTCCACACGTGCATTTCCGTAGAGAATTTACTCTAATCGAGCTAGATGCAACAATTTTCTGATAAATAGTTAGAGAAGTGTGGGCGATTTCGTTACTTTTATTTGTATTTTGAACGTAGCGTTTCGAGGGAACGATCACCAAACAGTAGTGCGAACGCGATTATTGTCTTAATCCTTGCATCTCGTTTCACTTAGCTCCCCTCGTTGGCTGCGGAATATAATAATCGTGTTCACTTTTTAAGCAACACATTGTGGAAAAACGCGATTAACTCTAAGGTTGTGTCTATCGCAGTTTGCGGATTCACCCCTCCCCCCCCCCCCAAAAAAAAGAGTTTCAATTGACTATGTAATTCATGCCAAGGTAATAGTTCTAGCACTGCCAGGAAAAAACATTAATTGGCACCAACTATATCCCAAAATTTCCGCATTACTGAAGTCTATAGATTACTTTTAGTAAGACATCTGAGTGCCACAATCTCGTGCTTTTAAGCCGATGTTTTCTTTTCTGTATAACGCGACGTGAATTAATAAGATCATGAAACATTCTTTGCAACAGCCCAACCGTGTTGATGCGTATGCGTCTACCATAAAACTGTTAGTTCAGTTGTTAAAAATTAAAAAAAACACAAAGGTTATTAGCCCAACATGGCGGCAGTCACACACACCTATGAAAGTCTATAGATCTATCTCTACTGGGGATGCATACGAATGACCTCGCCAGCTCCATTAACTCGCAGCTCTGGCAAGAGGTGCTCTCATTTATGACGTGTGATCATCTACCTCACATGTCATTATCATTATCATGATAGTATTATAGTTACCCTTATACTACGCCCCCTTGCAAGTCGTAGCCAGACTTGTATTTGTTGACACTCCTACAGTTCTTCGATTAATCTGCTCTTGTGCTGCGGTGACCCTCTTATTCCCACCGTCACTTCCTGATCTCACCTGTCCTCTTTTTCCCTCCCGTCAACCACAGCCCAACTCTGTCCTGGGACTCCGGCCTCTGGGCTCCAGCGAGAGCATGTGGGACCTGACACACATGGAGCCGCTTCGAGAAGAGGACGACCGGGCCGACGCACAACACGTTCCCTTGTCCAGGTGAGATCGGCCGTGCACCTCTTTCATCAACCTAGTAAGAGAAAGTCCACTTAAGTCACATTCTTACATTTTCCTGGGCTCTCCGCCATCATTGAAATGTTTTGGCGGGTATCAGGACATCCGGTGTTTCCAAGATGAAAGCCTCGGATATCAAGAAGTCTTTCGAACTTTCTCGCAACGGGAAAGGTGGATGTGCCTTAGCATCGTAAAGAAGTCAGATTGCAGTGCGTTCACATAAAACGGGCAGCGCGAAAACTCGGGGGAAAAAAAGGACAGTAGAGACTAGAGACAGAGCTCTGACAGCTCTCTGTCTCTACTGTCCTTCTTTTTCCTGTGTTTTTGCGCTGCCCCTTTTATGTGAGCACTATGAACCAACTAGCCCAAACCAAAGTACTTCTCGTGCAGTGCGTCGTTCTAACGACGATGTTGATTCCTAAGGATGACCAGCGTTTATTTACAATGGCATATCGAAAGGGGCCCCGGAGCAACTCAAGCTCGCTACTGATATCAACGCGCTTATCGGTCACAAAGCCACTCGGTGTTTGCGTAATGCTGTCCAGACACTCACTTGACGACTTCGACGACTTCTAAGAGGGGATTTCATCCGAGTGACAGAGCATCGTTTTCTTCTCGCACCACGCGCGCTCGTTGCAACGCTGACGGCGTCCCCGCTGTGCCGGCCCCTCTTTCAGTCAGAGCGACAACGTGGCGGTCAGGAGACACGAGGCTGTACGCGCTCACCGAGACGCCAGAGGAGGAGGAGCGGGAAGAGGGGGAGGAACGGCGAGGCCGGCACGCAGCACCCGCCATGGCCAGCACCACGGCGTCAACGGGAGCAGCAGCAGCGACAGCCTCTCGGAGCCGCCGCACACGCCCGGAGGTCGTCTGCTGTCACAACTGCCTCCCCGTGGAGGTGAGGAGAACTAGCCAGCCTCTTGCGTGGCCTCCGCGATTTGCTGCAGCCGATCGCGGAGGCCACGCAGCCGCCGGCAGCCGATCGCGGAGGCCACGCCTCTTGTACAGTTACGCGCATTATATCCCGCCTATTACGTTCTTCGGCAAAATACGTCTTTTTTCTTCTAATTTCACTGCCGATAGTTCTTGGAAGTAATACAATTTCGTACGGCTAACGCAACCGTATTCTATGATGAGCTTGGATTGTACAATCGCAAAAAAGGCCTGAGAATGTCACAGGGTTTAAATATTCGCGCCAAGAGCCACTACGCCTACGCGACCCTTAGCCATTGAGGTACCCTGGCGCTTGCAGTAGTACGGAGGCCTCTAGTATCAATGTTCGCACTTTCGGATTGGATTGGAATGTATATTTTAACTATACTAAATTGTCAGTGACTACTCACTACGCACTCGAATCTCTGGACGCGTTTCGTAGACTTGTCGCAGCTTAGGAGGTCAGTGATGAAGCTGCTACTCGTTTCTGCTAGCTCCAAAACAGCTCCTTGCGGGACACTGAAAAACAAAAGAATGTTCAGCGCAGACACAGACACCACCGATTTTAAAGTTTTTCAATAAAGAGATGTTATGTGCCAAATATGTACTCTTTGGGATCTTTTGGGGCCCGGTTTTGGATACTGCGATTTTCGAATATTACGTTTCTTATTGGCCATGAGACTCGCATTAAGAAGATCCTGCTGCACATTTGCATTGTTGTATGTGGGCGTGCGCATGTGCACATACATCTCGAAATTTTTTGGAAAGTTGTGTTGAATCGGCAATCATGATGCTGATAGGCCCAACATTAATTTTCCGAATGTTATATCAAACGTCAGCTTTTACCATATCTCGAATACGCATGAATGTTCAACTTACACGAAGACGACCCTTTACATGCGTTCTAAAAGAAAAAGAAGCACGCGAGCTGTGGCCAAACGAGGCGAAAGTGCATGCCAGCGCGCCCTATCAGCAGATGCGCTGCAGCTAGCGAAAGTATAAGTATACCGTCTGGCCAATCCCAGTATTGCGTTGTTCGCTTTATCGCCGGCTCGAGCAAAGCCGCGCTGCTACAATCACTGCTCGTCAGCGGACACTTTCAACGTTTCATGCATCTCTTTGCCCACGTCATGACGAAAGCTTTCGAGGCATGCGCGTTCGGCATCGCCAATAATGCTATCACTTTAATGTCACCTTCGCAATAATGCCAAACTTAATCATTGCAACTCAAGTAACAGAGTGAGAAAAGGGAAAAGGACGACAACAGACACACATTGCGATGAGCGCTGAATTCCAGCTATTTATTCCGCTGACGATTCCAGTTATATGTACAGTGTCAATTTTTATGAAAGGGAACACGGGAGCGCGTGACATGCACGCTCCGGCGGCTGCTGGCAGCGCGCTCAAGCGGGAGCGAGAGCAACCACAGTCGCTTTCCCTGTCATCTCGCGGCGAGCAAAACAAACATTCGTTGCTGATATGGAGCGGCAAGCTTGCTACTCCTCTCCCTTCAAGGAGATTGCCAGCTATGGCGTAATCGCCTTGAAGGGGAAAGGGGGTGGCGATCTTGCCGCTGGTTCCATATCAGCAATGAATGGTTGTTTTGCTCGCCGCGAGATGACGCGGAAAGAGACTGTGGTTGCTCTCGCTCCCGCTTGAACGCGCTGCCAGCAGCAGCCGGAACGCGCTGGTATAGTGTACTAGAATATATTCTAGTAAACTCTAGCGCAGGCCACGCGTCGCCGTGTTCCCTTTCACAAAAAAATTGACACTGTACATGCATGCCAGGAGACATGGAAAGGGCACAAAGGCAAAAGATAGAAGATAGAATAGAAAAGATGGAACTCCCACTTTCACATTTTTCCCCTTTATCTTCTGGCACTTCGTACGTACCGTTAGAATCGCACTTGTGTAAAGCCGACACCGCTGTTGGCCGCAGCTTCTACCTCACCTTAGGTGCAAGCTTGAGTTCATTATTCAATTATATACTCGGCGACAACTTTTCTTTGCACTGAAGGGAAAGCTACGGAGTTGGAGCTTCTGCGCATGTAGCACTACGCGAAGTAGTCCGTTTTAGTGCGCGTCTCGTAACGCTGTGGAAAGTGACGGGTGCACTCCATCAGTGTTTCATGTAGACGCAGACGCCGCTGAGAGTTTGAGGAGCACGTAAAAAAAAGTGGGACTTTCTGGCACGTTCAAAAACGCGAAGTCACAACGAATAAATTAAAGCATATACGACTATCTTAATGGTGGGAGCTGCTTCCTGTCTCAAATAGCTCCACGTAGAAAATAAAAGGGGAACTTCTATATTTCATGTTAAAAATACGGTTGCTGTTGGGGAAATACATTCACTGGCAGTAGGGTGGCCGCGATTTGGCTCTTTAGCCTTCGCTCCAATGCCAAGGAAAGTTGTCGTCGATTATAGCACAAGAGCCTAGCATGTGGTATTATCATAATTGGTATCATTACTGCATAGCTCTTCGCATATCTATGCAGAAAACTGCAGCTAGAGTGATTGGCCGAAGGAGGCCCGTGTGCTCAGATTTGGGTGCACGTTAAAGAACCCCAGGTGGTCTAAATTTCCGGAGCCCTCCACTACGGCGTCTCTCATAATCATATGGTGGTTAAACCCCACATATCAATCAATCAGAGTGATTGGCCGAGCGCTCTAAACAAGTTAGATTCTGTATGTACATATACCTGGTGACTTCGGCGGAATAAATAGCTGTAATTCAATGCTTTTTACACTCTCCATCTCTGTCAAGGTCCTTTCGACTTTTTCACGTGTTTAAATGAGTTGTGACAAACCAACCAAATAAGCAAAAGACCCCACTCTAAGACTACAGCTTTCTTGTCACGATGGCATTCGACATTGCACTTCGCGGACGTTGTAAACCAAAAGTGACGCTGATGGAATGGTTATAGGTATGATGGTGACTGCATATACCAACAGCTCTCCAATGCATTTGTTGTCTCGCGCTGTCGCCGCAGTTGACCAACTACGTCAGCCACCGGGACGACATCGAGGCGAGCACGAGGCGCATTTCGAGCCTGGCCGCCCAGAGGCGCTTCTTGCGCACCGCCGAGCGCTCGCGTAGCGAGTGGATCGAAAGTACGTCACCGGGAACGCCGCAGGTGCGCCGTTACGTGGGTTCCAACGCAGGCTCGGTGTCGTCGTCGGTTCTGGCCAACGGCATTTCGTCCACCTTGGACAGGAGGCTTCTGCATCCGGCCTATCGGTGAGCCACTGCTTCAAGCGGTTTCACTTCTGGAGCATCGATATTCGGGTATGCCAAGGCACAGTGGTAAATGAAACGTTATTGAAAACTTATCGCAGCAGTTACAAAAGGACAATATAGGGCACAGCACAGTGGTCCTTGTCTTTAGTCCCCCGCCCCCCCCCCCCTTTTATCTTCCTTTCATTCCGCCTTCTAAATATAGACCAGCTTGCCCACCGAAGTGGAAGTACTCGAGCACGTCAATTCTGCCCTAAATTTGCAAACGAGATAAGAAACATCAAAAGTGATGACTCAATGTCGACATGGAAACAGAGTAAAGTTTTTTTGTTGGGCCAGTGGATGCTTGCTTACTGAAATACAAAAGGACGCATACCATCAGAGAAGAAAAATTAAGGACAGGACTGGGATCGCGAAGAGACAGGCAGCCGATGGAAAGAAAAGCCCATGGCTATGCCATTCGGGCGCAAGGTTGCTCACAACGGTAAGAACGTGGCTAACTGGTAGAAAGTATCTTTGGTGTTCTCGGCACCCCGAAAGTGCGCTAGTTCTGTGCCCACGAATTCCTACGGCACCGAGGCTCTTGATCGCCGGGTGGGAAGAAACACGGAAAGACGTACGTCGCCTGCTCGGATGGCGTGGTGCAGAGTTCCACTTAGTTGCTTTAGGGTTTATATCGGCCAGACAGGCAGGTGCACAAACGAGAGAATCTGTGAGCTTGAACTTTCCGTGAAAAGTAAACTTTCGGCACGTTTGTTTGTGCCTTGTCGTTCCTAGAAGCGTCAGCCTGGGTTTTTCAATGTATTCGTTCTTGGAAAAAAAATAATGATGCCTGAGTGCGTGAACTCACGGAAGCAAATTACATTAAAAATATTTGTATCACTGATATGCCAGCATCTGTTGCTCTTCATGGTGGTGAATTCGATTTCTTGTGATCTTACTTTAAAGGCGACAGTCTTTCTTGGGGACCTTCAACGCAAAAATTGTGGTCTGTCTATCTGTCTGCCTGTCTGTTTGTCCACTCTTAACGGCACTGGCTTTTTGAAACTGCCGACGCCATCCGCAGCACCCACCAATGTTGCTCAAGGTTTTGCGTTCATGCTTGTGCAATTGTCAATTAATAAGCAATTATTGCGCATGGCTGCGGCACCATAACAACACGTATATATTCTGCATGTGCGTCTTTTACTAAATAAGGCATACATAAGTAATATTAAGGATCGTGGCGCTTATCACGCTGCGTTGACCATGCAACGCTTGCACGAAAAGGCGAGTGTTTCCAGCGCTTTGCTAAGACGAGACGGTGGTGGCCCCTACCCGTCGCCTTACGGTCTACACCTTATCACCTCTGCGACGGGCGCGCACACCCATCTCAGAGCCGCGCGTTTTGTTTTCCAAGAAAACTGTCAGATAGCACTCATGTCTCACGTGTGCCGTGACTCGATGCGCTCGTTCGCCTCCGCTGCACGCTCGAGGCACTCTAACGCAGCGCCTCCAGAATACCATTCACCGATTTTCTTGCGCAAAACATCAAATAAATGTTTTTTCACTTTCTCCACATGCAAGACTCTCGTCCTTCGACGACATTTGCAGAGTAATTCATTTAGTAGCTGTTTTGTCATCTTTTTTTTGTCGATCTTATCGCTTGTTTTCCCAGAAGCACGTGGAATTTGCGGTGATGTGCGCGCACGTTGTTGTTATGGTTATTATGTCGACGATATTTTGAGAATAACGTTAGTTGCGAGTATACGCCCTTTCTGTTTTGCGCTTAATTTTTTCTTCGTTCATGGTACGCGTGTTTTTTCTATTTCAGCATGGAAACAGAAACCTGTAGATTGACAAAAAAAATATGATACTTGCTAGGCGATTAAGATTCCGAAACCACAAAACCGCCCTAATATGATTGTGAGAGAAGCCGTAGTGGAGGGCTCCGGCCTTTTTGACAACCCGGTGTTCCTTAAAGGGGCCCTGCAACACTTTTTGAACATGGTCAGAAAACGCTGCCGATCGGTAGTTGTGGCTCCCGCCAACACGCGAGCCAAATAATATAGCGCAGCACGTGACCTGGAATTCACAATAAATTGTCAAAGTCGGCTAAAATTGCTTTTTCTTCTTTCGACAAACCACGCAATATACCCAAAAATCACACGTAGGAAGCCCATCTAGCAGCCATTGGCTGATTTGAACACGGCGTGCTCACTCGTTAGAGAGATCGCCGCGGGGAGCCGCTAGTTGTCCACGCGTGCGCGCGCGATCACACTGACGAAGCCGCGCATTCGAAGAGAAAAAAAAATTGCCCGCAGCTCCCTCGGGGGAACACTGAGGAGGATGCGGAGCATATAATTGGTTAACGGGGTGTTAAAGTGCGACTTACTTGGGTCGATGGCTAAATTGGTTAACGTGGTTGTAGGAGGGGGTGTTAAATGAGTGAACACGTACACACGTATGCGAAAGGGCGGCGCTGGTCGAAGGGACGCCGATCATTGTGTTTGTGGATTCGTTGGAATTCATTTCACCGCGACCTTGGACGTCGACGCGCCGTACAAACCAACCGACGAGAGGCAACTGAGCGAGCGAGCGCCGACCTTGAGTATATATACAGCACGACGGCGCATGCACTGTCAGCTGTTGAATGTTCTCGAAGCGCGACGCCACATGCGCGTCCACTGGAGAATCAGGAGAATTGTAGATGTCGAACGCGGTGTGTAGAGGAGGAGGGGTGCACAGATGGTGGAGGAGTGAAGCACGCGCGGTGTGTAGAGGAGGAAGGGATGCACAGATGGTGGAAGAGTGGGCGACAGCGCGACGGCGCATGCGCGCGCGTCAGCTGTCGAATGTTCGAGAAGCGGTGCGGACGGCGCGGACGGCGCACTACAAGGCGCGAGTATAAGATGCTCCGCATCTAAAAGTGCTCAAGGTCAGGAGGTGCGCGTGACGTTTCTCTGTGGCCCTACCATCCCTCCCTGTTCCTCTTCCAGTGCTTCCGCCGGGACGAGAGAAGAGCGAATGCGATCGCAGAGTGCGACAAACCTTTGTAACTTCACTAGCACTGGACAGATTCTTAAAATTTTTGTGGCGTCGAATCAGTGAGGCAATAAGCTCTTCCAGTGAACTCATTCCATGGTTACTCGAAAAAGTTTCAGGGCCGCTTAAACGTGCACACAAATTTAGGTGCACAGGATTCTAGCGTTCCGCCTCCGTTGAAATGCGACTGCCACAGCATGGATTCGATTCTGTGACCTTTGGGCCAGTATACAGGAGCACAGAATGGAAGTATGTGTTACTACTGGTCTCGAAGTAATTGTGGTAACTGGAATAGGTTGACTCGTGTACCTATTATTCAGACAGGTGTTATCATAAGAAAACTCAATGTTACAAACGCTTACAATGTGACCGTGGTAGTTGAATAAACAAAAATACCTTGAAAGGTAAATATGCAGCACTATGTATTGAAAGGTAAATATACCTAAAATTGAATATACTGCAGTGCGTAAAGACGGTCCCTTTCGTTACTGTAGCCGGCTCGGTTGCGATCGCGTTGGCACTAATTTGTGCCTCGCCTCGTGTTAACATTATTGCCAGTCCTGTACCCGCGAGGCAGGTTCTCCTGCCAACATACATAATCAGTTATGTTCTACGGACGCAGTATTCTCAAAAAGGTTACACGTTTCGTGCATAGTCAATCACCATAAGCTAAATTGTGTGCGAAGTTGATGACTGCGGCCTGTGTTCGATTGTTTTTCAAGCTGCTTCAAAGCGGAGGTGTTTCCGAAATGGTGCCCACTGGTGCAGCCACTTTTTTTTTTTGCAGCATGCTAAGGGACGGCTTTCTTCTCCATTTCAGAAGAGAATCTCTCGAGTCCTTGCCAGCGCTGCAAGACAACTACCACAGGACGCAGAGGAAAAAAGGTAATCTACCTTTAGTATACATATAGGCGCCCATGTGCGATCATAACGAGGAGGAGGATTGAAAGAGGAAGGACAGGGAGCTCTTAAATTGCTCTCAAAGGATGTGTTGAGGAGTGTAGGGGTTTTGATGACCGTTTTTGAAGTCCTGTAGCTATAGGGGTCAACCACTCACTTCTAATTCAAACATCAGACGAATACAAAAAGTATATAAACATGCTGTAAAGATGTTTATTAAACGCTGGGTAAGGATCGACCGGTAGCTCAACCAACGGTTCGTCCCACGGAACACGGTATAGTGACATGGTACTGTAGAGAAAGACCCACTAGGCAGTGCTTGATAAGATGGCCAACTGTAGCACTCTATTCTTCTCGACATTTACCTACGGGTATAATTCTTTTGCGGAAATTTTCAAGACAATTTGATTAAATTCGTTGCTTTTGAGGGAAAGATGCCATTGGTATGATTGCTTACGTAGTCTTTTTTATGCACACAACCTCGATATTTTAGACGCTTCGAGACAACATTGATTCCAGAAATAGAAGCTCGAAATGCCGAACAAGAACGATGCTCTGCCACGAGAGCAGAAGAATGTCTCATTTGTCTTATCGTGTGGCATTTTATGAGAGCAGACATCACGTATTGTGGCACGGTTTACGACGAATAGTATTTCTGTTGGCTACCAGCTAGTGAGACGCCGGCTGAAGTGCATGGCAGCCAGCATTTATTTTTTTAATGAAATCGTTTTTACAGTAACGATCGGAACCACTCAGTAGGGGGGAGGGCGAGCCTTCTTTATTCCTGAAACGAGGAGACGTTCTACGTGGGGCAGTTCTCGTTGATTCATGTTTTAGGCACCTTGCCTCCTCGAATGCTGTTTCTCTCGGGGATCTCTTCTATCCGTACTGTTCGTATCTGCATCTAATGGCGTTGCGCTATTTAGTCAGGGGATACGGTTACCTCTCTCTTCTCCTTAATGAAGTTGAGCATAATCCGTAAGCTTGTCTTGCAGCACTGTTTTACGCTATTCTGAGGCCATGTACACGATATTAAGAAGGACCTCTGCCTCCTCTTTCAAACATTAGTAGTTTATTTCGAGCGTAACGCCTGTTTGTTTGATGCAGACATGCTTGACCTCGTTACGAAGTTTGAGCAGAAACAGTGACACACTTGACGACTCTCGTTGTATGGATAGTTAACTAACTGCTTAGCTGCTCGCGACAGGAGAGGCAGTTTCCACCTCGGAAGTAGCTCCGCTCTTTGCTCGAGCGTGTACGATGAATAAAGTTTCTTCGTTCGCAAGGCGAAACGGGCATGTAAACTATGCGAGAAAGCCTTATTGATTGGTGCGAGCAAAAGTTCTCATTTTGCTGCTGCGAAGTTGTAGCAGTAGCAAGAGTTTTATTTTGTGTGTGTGTGTGTATATATAAAAAGGGAAACGCAGGTCTGTGTGTCGCTGTAGCACATCTGTGGCACGAGCACACCATGTTTAAAAGATCGTAAGCATTTGGACGGCACCAGAGCACACGACACGCACGAAGCATTTTCGCATCTCTCTGTCTCTCTGCGATCACTCGCACCAGCACTTCTGTGCACCACTGCACTTTCGAACCGTGTTTCCCGAGTGTTCTTCCGCCAACCGACACACCATACCTCACTGAACAGGTTTGGTAAACGTGAACTGAAAAAAAAACTGGTTAAAAAGTAGTATTTGTAATGTATCGCACTATATAAAACAATTTGTAAAAACTGTGTCGCTGAAGCCAACCTTTTGACAAACGGATGCCGTCTTCGAAATTTGAGCTTATTTTTTTAGCGTATTTATATACTTCGTGCCCTGTTTTCCAACCCGAAAAATGAGGAGAAGCCCCGTTGTGGTGGTCTGGTGGCTAAGGTACTCGGCTCCTGACCTGCAGATCGCGGGATCGAATCCCGGCTGTGGCGGCTGCATTTCCGATGGAGGCGGAAATGTTGTAGGCCCGTGTGCTCAGATTTCTGTGCACGTTAAAGAACCCCAGGTGGTCGAAATTTTCGGAGCCCTCCACTACGGCGTCTCTCATAATCATATGGTGGTTCTGGGACGTTAAACCTTACATATCAATCTGCGGTCACTCGCACCAGCACTTCTGCGCACCACTGCACTTTCGAACCGTGTTTGCCGAGTGTTCTTCCGCCAACCGAACACACCATTCCTCACTGTACAGGTTTGGTAAACGTGAACTGAAAAAAAAAAAACTGATTGAAAAGTGGTATTGGTAACGTATAGCACTATCTAAAACAATTCGTAAAAGCAGTGTCGCTGAAGCCAACAGTTGGACAAACGGATGTCGTCTTCGAAACTTTCCCTTATTTCCTTAGCGTGTATATTCGAATGCTTCATACCCTGTAACCCAAATATGAGAAGAGGTGAACTGCATAAATGAGTAAAAGGTAAACGGTGGATGAGAGAGAAGGAGGGGCTGGCATGCTGAAATGGGTGAGAACAAAGACACGAGTAATAGTGACAACACTTACCTCAGAACAATACACACCATGAAAGGATACACAAGAGGCAAGCGATCGTCCCTTGTGCTTCCTTTTTCCTGCTTGCGCCAAAAAAAATATGGCGTCTGAAGTAATTCTTAACAGTATGCACGAAGTAAGCGTCCAGAACGTTTTATTAAGAAAGAGGGATAGTCCATGATGAAGAAAGAAGGCTGGAAGAGGGGGAGGGGAAGCTATTTGCGTGGAAGACCAGAAAGGGACAGACGTACCATTTGCGGAGATATAGTTGCCACAAGGAGCCTCGCCACGGTGGTCTAGTGGCTAAGGTACTTGGCTGCTGACCCGCAGGTCGCGGGATCAAATCCCGGCTGTGGCAACTGCATTTCCGATGGAGGCGGAAATGTTGTAGGCCCGTGTACTCAGATTTGGGTGCACGTAAAGAACCCAGGTGGTCGAAATTTCCGGAGCCCTCCACTACGGCGTCTCTCATATCGTTGGTGGTTTTGGGACGTTAAACCCACAAATCAATCACATCAGGTAAAAGGTAAACGGTGGATGAGAGAGAAGGAGGGGCTGGCATGCTGAAATGGGTGAGAACAAAGAAACGAGTAATAGTGACAACACTTACTTCAGAACAATACACACCATAAAAGGATACACAAGAGACAAGCGATTGTCCCTTGTGCTTCTTTTTCCTGTTTGCGCCAAAAAATACGGCGTCTGATATAATTATTAACAGTATGCATGGAGTAAGTGCTCAGAACGTTTATTAAGGAAGAGGGATAGTCCATGAGGGAGAAAGAAGGCTGGAAGGGGAGGGGGAAAGCTATTCGCGTCAAAGACCAGAAAGGGCCAGACGTACTATTTGCGGAGATATAGTTGCCACAAGGAAGCGCCATCTGACATTGATAATTTCAGGATAGTTTTGGTTGGGCAAGAGAGTATAGAACAAATACATGCACGCACAAAGGAAATCAGTTGCAGATTTTGAGAAGTCCGCTTGACGAAACGTCGGCACCCTCGACAATGTTTTTACCATCTTTTTGGGTTTCCATCTTCCCTTGAACTACTGCCTTCTTTGAATTGAATAAATTGACCCTATTTCTTCTGTTTATAACAGAAAGGAAGCAGAAGCTAAAGGCCATATGGCCTGACAAAGGCTTTGCTGTTACGACAGTTCGGCACTCAGGCCGTACATAGCACAAGTCTGTACGTTACACTGTCTGTATCACTGTCTTAAGTTTGTACGTTACACTGTCTCTAGCACTTGATAACGAAAGCTGCCTTTACACTTGGTGTGTGTTTTAGTTGTGCGACTGGGGGACCTGACTTCATAAAGTGCGTATAGGGAGTCACGGCGTGAAAGACACGCGTTCAATAAGGTCCTCAGTCCGCGGCATTTCACCCCTCCTTTCCTGGAGCTGTCTGCACCTGACGTAGAACTGCACCCTCCTCCTGAAACGGCCCAGCCTAGGCGATGCAGGAATGTCACCTGATGACGTCACAAGACGGTGTCATCGTATCACGCCACACGTAATAGACTACTTTCGCAATGTCGCCAAAAATTTCGAAGATCCGCTAAGTTATGATGAGATCGCCACTTCACCTCATCACGAGGACACATGTCAACGACACTGCATGACGCCATTAGGCACGTAGAGGTCACATAGGCTTTCACACCACTTCATTCACCAGCTCACGGAGCCCTGCAACGAGTCGCTTGAGGCTTTCACCTTAATAAGGGAAACGAGAAAGAAATAAGCGGTTTAAGCTCTCTACATGCATCATAGCGTAATGTTTTGACCATCCCTTATTACGTACAATGTAGATAAAGAGTAGACTTAGCAGTGATCCATTAAACGTAGTAGATATTGGTCTAATACATTCCTCTTTGTTAGAAATATGGCGTTCTTAAGCATGTTTCCACTTAAAGCTACCACTTAATACTTACGTACAACTACCCAGTCCTTCTCGTGTAGCCTACCGCCCTTCCGCAGTGTTTAATTTTTGTCTGACCCCTTCTCCGCGTAATCTAGGGTGTGCGTCTGCTTAAAACGACGGCTCGAAGCGAGTGAACTTTCACAGCTTACGATATAACGAGAAAGAGAGAGATGTGAAAATGTTGAAGCGTCCGGTGCTGACCAGTGCTTTTTTGTGTGTCTCTCTCTTCTTTTCGGTGTGCTTTCAGAGCAAGAGTCGTGTAGCGTTCAATAAGACACGGGCAGTGTCTGCCCTTCGACGACCCTCTGGCGACAAAAAAAACCTCGTCACTGCTGGCTGCTGGAAGCTTCTGTGTTCCGCGTCTGTTTCCACCTCTGTAGATGCGATGCTACGCTCCCGTGTCCTGCGAACTGTCGGCAGCAGCGGCCGTTGGTCTTCTACTCTACCCGCCAGGACTGCGACGGCCACAGTCAAGCGAGGCCACGCCCACGGTCGAATCACGCTGCAAGATGTACTCCGATTTTACGTGGAACGTCGACGAAGTGTGTGCGTGAACCGTGGGAGCTCAGCACTCGGTGTACATTGTTTCTCGCTATGACCATGCCTGTGACGTAAGGCACCTGGACGAAGTGTAACCGGGAAAGGCAGTGGGCACTGTTCTCGCCCCGGTCATGAACGCATTCCGTGTAGAAATATCTCTAGCTTTCGAGTTCTCGATGTCATCGGCATACCGCGTGATTGCAGAGCCAGATGTGTACAATTTCGCTGAATAAGGCTACATGGTGTACGTTCGTGATGAGTGCTTGTGATGCTATCAACCAAAACCCAGTTGAACGCTGTGAAGTGTTTGTCAGGTGCTCGACGTTTACGAGAAGGTTTTTGAAAGTGACGTCTGTACATATATAATACTGTCACAATGCAGAAACAGCAGCAGTCGAATCCAGGAAACTCACTTTAATTGTACCAGAACACTGGCAAACCGATCGGAAGAGAACCTCGTCTTCTTCTCCCGCTGCGCGTGTTCTTCGTTGTTCTCTTGGCGCTGCTTATTTAATGTGGCATTTGCCCCCCCTCCAGAGAGCAGCGTCCCGATGCTCTTCTACAAAAGACGGTGGAGTAGATGCATGGTGTAAATCAGTCCGAAAAGTAGGGCTTCATTCGCACAACGTGCACTATTTCTGGTTTTTGCTGGCGAGTTGTCGAGGGGTTGTCCGGAACTACCACGTAATTAACGTCGCTCAGGCGTTGTAACACTCTGTAGGGGCCAAAATACTTCTTCAGCAATTTTTCGGACAGTCCCCGGCGGCGGATAGGACTCCATACCCAGACTTTGTCGCCGGCCCGATAGACGACATGTCGGTGTCGCAGATTATAACGTTGGGCGTCATAATTTTGCTGCTGGGTGATTCGGACGCGCGCAAGCTGCCTCGCTTCTTCTGCTCGTTGGGTAAAATATGCAGCGTCCAAATCGATGTCATTGCAGTCGTGCAGTAACATGGCGTCAAGCATCGTCGTCACTTCACGGCCATGAAGGAGACTGAACGGCGTTCTTCGTGTAGTTTCTTGCTGCGCTGTATTATAGGCGAACGTGATGTACGGTAGAATGTCGTCCCAGTTCTTGTTATCCACGTCCACGCACATACTCAACATGTCCGCAAGAGTCTTGTTGAGGCGTTCTGTTAAGCCGTTGGTTTGTGGATGATAGGAAGTGGTTTTCCGATGGGCTGTTCCACTGAGCTCAAGCACTGTCTTCAGGAGCGCGGCCGTGAAAGCGGCACCTCGATCCGTTATTATGATTGTTGGAGCACCGTGCCTCAGGACGATATTTTCTACGAAGAATCGTGCGGTTTCAACGGCGGTGCCACTTGACAAAGCCTTTGTTTCCGCATAGCGCGTAAGATAATCAGTGGCGACTATTACCCACTTGTTGCCAGCATGGGAAGTCGGATATGGTCCAAGGAGATCCATTCCAATTTGGGCAAAAGGTACCGTGGGCACTTGAATTGGTTGTAATAGTCCAGCTGGTTTTAACGGTGGCGATTTTCGTCGTTGGCAATCGAGGCACGTGCGCACGTAATGCTTCGCAATAGCTGGAAGTCTTGGCCAGTAGTATTTCTGTTGGTTCGTGTGTATCCGAGATGACCAGACGTTGGCTCATCGTGGCAAGCACAAAGTATCTCCTCACGAAGTGACGTCGGAACGACAAGTAGGTGGGTGCTTCCTCTGGGGGAAAAGTTCTTCTTATAGAGAACACCACTACGTAAGCAGAATGACGGCAGGCTCCTTGCAAATCTTCTAGGGACGGTTGTTGTCCGGCCATTCAAAAATTCAATAAGAGGAAGCAACTCACTGTCTTCTTTCTGCTTGCACGAAATCGTAGTGGTGTCAACGACTCCTACAAACGCCATGCTCTCATCGTCTGTGTCATCATCGCGCTTTATCGGTGACCTTGATAAGCAATCAGCGTCGGCGTGCTGCCGTCCGGACTTATACACGACCATCATATCAAACTCTTGAAGGCGTAAGCTCCACCGTGCGAGCCGACCAGACGGGTCTTTCAAGTTGGTCAGCCAGCAGAGGGAATGATGGTCGCTTACTACGTGGAAGGAACGACCATAGAGGTACGGACGAAACTTCATAACCGCCCATACGACAGCAAGACACTCTTTTTTCGTTGTGGAGTAGTTGGACGGCGCGGGAAAGCGTCCTACTAGCATATTCGATCACACGCTCGGCTGAGTCTTGCCACTGGACGAGTACAGCGCCTAAACCCACGTTGCTGGCATCTGTATGGACCATGGTAGGAGCATCCTCATCAAAGTGAGCAAGCACAGGGGGAGTCTCCAGGCGTTGTCGGAGATCGTCAAATGCCACCTGTTGATCGTCGCCCCATGTGAACGAAACGTCTTCTCTTGTGAGTCGTGTTAACGGCGAGGCTATGTGGGAGAAATTGGCAATAAACCTTCGGTAGTATGAGCATAGGCCAAGGAAACGCCTGACTGCTTTCTTGTCTTTTGGTACCGGAAATTTTCTCACGGCCGCAATCTTATCGGGATCAGGTCGAACACCTTCATGGCTCGCCACATGACCTAAAAATTGAAGCTCCTTGAAACTGAAGTGACACTTCTCGGGTTTCAGTGTCAGGCCGGCAGATCTTATTGCCCTGAATACCGATAGCAGCCTGCTCAGGTGTTCTTCAAATGTTTTTGAAAGAACAATGACGTCGTCCAGATAGACCAGACATGTCTGCCACTTAAGGCCTGACAGAACGGTATCCATCAGTCTCTGAAATGTTGCGGGGGCTGAGCACAATCCAAATGGCAAGACTTTAAATTCATAAAGCCCGTCAGGCGTTACAAAAGCCGTTTTTTCTCTATCTCGCTCGTCGACCTCAATTTGCCAATACCCACTTTTGAGGTTCATTGACGAAAAGTAGCGTGCATACCTCAGCCTGTCGAGTGAATCATCGATGCGCGGTAATGGGTATACGTCTTTCTTTGTCACACGGTTCAGCTTGCGGTAGTCGACACAAAATCGCAAGCTTCCGTCTTTCTCTTTAACCAGCACTACCGGCGACGCCCAAGGACTTCTTGACGGCTGGATGACGTCATCATCGAGCATTTTCTTCACTTGTGCTTGGATTGCTTCACGCTCTTTCGGTGCTACGTGGTATGGATTCTGTCGTATTGGCCTTGCCGTCTCCTCCGTTATTATCCGATGTTTCGTCAGTGGCGTTTAACTGACCCTCGAGGTCGATGAAAAACAGTCTTTGAACTGGTGCAGAAGATCTAATAGACGCTGTCTCTGCGCTGGTGACAAATCTGACCTTACGTCAATAGGTGGTGGGGCTGACGTGGCTTGCGGCTCGTCCTGTTGTACTACACAGCACTCGCGGATTTCGGTGATCTCGTCGAAGTAGGCAACTGTAGTGCCTTGTGTAATGTGTCGTCGCTCGTTGGTAAAATTCGTCAACAGAACCTCTGCTTCACCGCACACAACATTGACGATACTTCTGGCAATTGCAACACCACGAGAGAGTAGGAGCGTCAATACTTGTTCAGCGATTCCTTCTCCAGTATTCTGCTCGCTGCACGTGACTGAAACAAGGCGGCACGATAACGGAGGTACGGTCACATGGTCAATGACTCGTAGGGATTTTCGGTGTAGCGCTGCGCTTTGATCCGCTGAAAAGGTCAGTACACCGTCCGGAATATTTATGATGGCACCATATTCCCACAAAAAATCCATCCCCAAGATTGCCTGTTTGCAACACTCAGAAAGGATAACAAAAGTTGCGACGAAGGATGCATCCCCTATCTTCATTCTTGCGGTGCACTTTCCGGTAGGTGTGAATAGCTGCCCTCCAGCTCCTCTAATCTGCGGTCCTGTCCATTCCATTCTAACCTTCCTGAGCGTGTCTGCCAGACTCTCACTCATTATTGAGAAGTCCGCGCCAGTGTCGACCAATGCCATGACGTCATGTCCATCAATCGTATTTGCAACTTCGGCAGTAACAACCCCATCCTTCGTCGATTCATTGAAAATGTGTCTCTCTTCGCTCGGCAGTAATGGGGGATTTTCAGCACTTCGACGATTCGCAACCTTCCCCCCGAGGTCGCTGCTTTTAGTTTCCCCGGCGTGGACTAGGAGATCTCCCTCTTGGCATGTCAGTGGTGCTCCGTCTAGAAGATGGAGAATAACGCCCAGGAGAGGGTGAGCGTGACCGAAACCCAGGAGGAACATCCCGCGGGGTCATGACATTCGTGTCGACGTCAGGTGTTCCGTTGAAATGGCACCGAGGAACCGTAGAAGGAAACCCTTGGTACCCTGCGGCGCGATACGGGCAATACCGAACGATGTGGCCTGCTTCCCCACAGTGAAAGCACAGGAGCCTATGATCAGGGGTACGCCAGATGTCTGTTTTGCGAAGTTGTGGCCGCCTCGGCATCGAAGTTTCTCTGTAGTACCAAGGCGTTGTCGGTGGATGTTGCTGGTGGTACTGATGTGGTGTCGGCACGTTCGCTGGCTGTCGGCGGACTACGTCTGCATAGGTTGCCCTGGGAGTGCTCGTGTTCGGCTCAGGAAGCGAGAGCGCTTGCCTGATCTCCTGGCGTAGAACTTCCGTTACTGAGGCGATCGCGCAGTCGTTCGGTTTGGCGACGAGTTTCTTGACCTCTTCTTGTACGATTTCTCGTATTAGTTGGCGCAAAGAACCTTCGTCGGGTGTTGTTGCTGTGGTAGTGGCTGCCACGCTGATCGGTGCACTGTGGGTTGGGTGGTCATACTGGCGATAACGTAGATGCAGTGCGCGTTCGATAGATGTCGCCTCCTTGGAGAATTCATCCACACTTGTAGGCGGGTTTCGTACGAGGCCAGCGAACAGCTGCTCATTAATGCCCCGCATGAGGTGGCTAACCTTTTTGGCTTCGGGAATATTAGGATCTGCTCGACGAAATAGCCGCGCCATGTCCTGAACAAACATCGTAACGGATTCATTTGGTTTTTGAATCCGTGACTCGAGGAGACGCTGCGCAATTTCTCGTCTTTCAGTGCTCGCGAACGTGTCGAGAAACTTCTGACGGAACTCGTCCCAAGGCGACCACACGCGATTCGTGAACCACGTTCGGGCTCCGTCTTGAAGCGGAAAATAAACGTAGCCCAATTTCTGTGTGGTGTTCCAACCGTTAACATTGGCTGTGTGCTCGAATTCCTCGAGCCAGTCATGTGCATCTTCATATGCGTTTCCGTGGAAGTCAACCGGAAGTCGAGGGTTCAAAACAGTCACCTGTGTCGTGCTGGGGCTGGACATGTTGGGGCCAGTGCTTCCAGGCGCCGTCATGCTTCCGGCACAGTCACGCTTTCCGGCAATGGACGAAACTCCGGGCTGAGGCCTAACAGGCGCCGGCTGCTGCGGTGAACGGGGGTGTCGATGCGCGGAAGTCTTTCTTGACCAGATGCGGGGCTGTTGTCAGGCGTCCCGAACATGTACCCAGCTTCTCCACCAGTGTCACAATGCAGAAACAGCAGCAGTCGAATCCAGGAAACTCACTTTAATTGTACAAGAACACTGGCAAACTGATTGTTGTTGTTGTTGTTGCCCCTTCGCACTGGCACATACCCACTATGGGGGATTGGCCATGAAATCTAGAAGTATCCTATATGAGATATATTAAAAGGTTTATCCTTAATGAAAAAACTAATGATGTAATAGACAGCGTGGAGGACACGCGTTCAATAAGGTCCTCAGTCTGCAGCATTTCGCCCCTCCTTTCCTGGAGCTGTCTGCACTTGACGTAGAACTGCACCCTCCTCCTGAAACGGCCCAGCCTAGGCGATGCAGGAATGTCACCTGATGACGTCACAAGACGGTGTCGTCGTATCACGCCACGCGTGATAGACTACTTTTGCTCTGTCGCCACAAATTTCGAAGATCCAATAAGTTATGATGAGATCGCAACTTGACCTCATCGTGAGGACACATGTCAACGGCACTGCACGACGTCATTAAGCACGTAGAGGTCACATAGGCTTTCACACCACTTCATTCACCTGCTCAGTGAGCCCTGCAACCAGTCGCTTGAGGCTTTCACCTTAGTAAGGGAAACGAGAAAGAAATAAGCGCTTTAAGCTCTCTACATGCATCATAGCGTAACGTTTTGACCATCCCTTATTACGTAGCAAATGTAGATAAAGAGTAGACGTAGCAGTGATCCGTTAAACGTGGTGCGTATTGGTCTAATACATTCCTCTTTGTTGGAAATATGGCGTTCTTAAACAAGTTTCAACTTAAAGCTACCCACTTAATACTTACGTACAACTACCCAGCCCTTCTCGTGTAGCCTACCGCCTTTCCGCAGTGTTTATTTTTTGTCTGTCCCCTTCTCCACGTAATGTAGGGTGTGCGTCTGCTTAAAACGACGGCTCGAAGCGAGTGAACTTTCACAGCTTACGATATAACGAGAAAGAGAGAGATGTGAAAATGTTGAAGCGTCCGGTGTTGACCAGTGCTTTTTGTGTGTGTCTCTCTCTTTCTTTTCGGTGTGCTTTCAGAGCAAGAGTCGTGTAGCGTTCAATAAGACACGGGCAGTGTCTGCCCTTCGACGACCTTCTGGCGACAAAAAAACCTCGTCACTGCTGGCTGCTGGAAGCTTCTGTGTTCCGCGTCTGTTTCCACCTCTGTAGATGCGATGCTACGCTCCCGTGTCCTGCGAACTGTCGGCAGCAGCAGCAGCAGCAGCAGCGGCCGTTGGTCTTCTACTCTACCCGCCAGGACTGCGACGGCCACAGTCAAGCGAGGCCACGCCCACGGTCGAATCACGCTGGAAGATGTACTCCGATTTTACGTGGAACGTTGACGAAGTGTGTGCGTGGACCGTGGGAGCTCAGCGATCGGTGTACATTGTTTCTCACTATGTCCATGCCAGTGACGTAAGGTTCCTGGACGAAGTGTAACCGGGAAAGGCAGTGTGCACTGCTCTCGCTCCGGTCAGGGCCGCATTCCGTGTGGAAATATCTCTAGCTTTTCAGTTCTCGATATCATCGGCATACCGCGTGATTGCAGAGCCAGATGTGTACAATTTCGCTGAATAAGGCTACATGGTGTACGTTCGTGATGGGTGCATGTGATGCTATCAACCACGACCCAGTTGAACTCTGAGAAGTGTTTGTCAGGTGCTCGACGTTTACGATAAGCTTTTTGAAAGAGATGTCTATACATGTATAGTATTATCTTCGATTGCACGTCTGTGCCCAGTATTTTTTATCATTGCTGCTGGCAAGAAACGATAGCAATGACACTTGAAGACAACACGAGAGCCACATAGCTATAGGTGAAGTTTGTCGACTCTATAAGCGATGACGCATTGTGAACGTGCGCTTAAATACACCTAAAATTTCCGTCCAGTTTGTATTGAAGCACAAATAGCTCGCAAAATTAAGGTGGCGTTGTGTACAGTCGTCTTTGTTCCATTTTATATAACGTGTTTGTGTGTGCCCCGCAGTGGTTGAAATGGTACGGCTTCTCCTCCTAGCCGAAGCTACGTCACAACGTCTCTTTTATTACATGTCTGAGGCAACGCATTAGCGCAGGATGGGAACATGAAACCTACACGTACAGGAAGAATCAGAGTCGTTCAGTGTATAGTCATCAATTATAAAGACTTATCCTGCTATCTAGATTGTACTGTTTGTTGCTTGTCCTTGTGTTCGTGTCATTCGCATGAAAGGCCGCGATGAATGCTTTATTGAGCTTTTTGGTGTAGATTGTTAATAGATTACTGCCTCTTCAATTCAAATAGATGTTTGCTTTTGCTGTGTGCGTCTGTGTAAGACCGTCACCTTACGTCGTCAAGAATATTTATCGCATCACTCTTAAAACGGGCACTGTATAAAGGTTGAGCTCTATTCGTTACTTATATACATATTAAATCATGGTGGCCATTTTTTCTGTTTACAACAGGCTTCGCAAGCGGGTGAATACGTGGAAATCAGAAGGGGAGGTGACATTTTTATCAAGGAGCCTTACGTATTGACTTTCTATGATATAACAAATTCTTAGTACTCAACAATCTTGTCGAGTGTAAATTGCTGCAAAAGGGTAAAATATACTTTTCTAGGAAAGGCAAAATCTGGATTAAATGTCCCGCTTCACTAAAGCTAACAAACTTAATAATTGTAAGAACAGAACCCTAAGCTGATTGACGTTAAACGACGCTGCTGTTCCGTGTTTCTCAACCAAATTGTTCAAAATGTAAGGCTTCATTTTGCGTAGTCATATCGAACTTTCTGTCGCCAAATTACTGTAAATACAGAAGGGAAGGAAAAAAATGTTTGCAAGCTAAACTGATACAAACTTTCTTTTGAAGGATCCTTTCGAAAATTGGCGTTGAAACCTCCTCGCGAATCGTCGGCTAAAACACTACGCTTCGAGCAGGAACCGGCTTTGCATACTTCCTGACGTTCAAATCTCACTGTTATTATAGACGCAAACGAAACGAACTTCTTTCAAAATCTACATACCTATGCATAGCATCTGCTAACGAAAATGATCTCATTGCAATTTTTTTTCATTAGTACCGCTTACTTCGCAGTCTTGTCCCCATGAACGGGCGTATTACTGGTGGATCTTTTACTGATGTTCCACTAGCGCAGATTATACTGCAGAATAAGGATGAATCCGGTTTTGTGCTGAATTAACAATGGTGCTGTTGTATAAGCCAGGCGGTGAGCAATGACCTGATGCGGTGTGTTCAGTTGTAGAAGCAATGCCTAACCATCTCATTGGCGTTGGAAGCATCAAAACTTTGTGTTCTGTAATCGCCTCCAGACCATAAAGCTGACAACAGAGATGACGGCCAGGCGGAAATATAGAGCTACAATTCCCGAAATCTTGCAAGAAACAAACATTGCGTGGAGGTTTGTGCGATGTGGGAACACTTTTCTAGCTCGATGGCTTGTGCTGCTGGTAATGTAATTAATAACGTGGCAACGTTTTTTTTTTCAGAGTAGGCAGCCGTTGTTACACGTTGAACAAACAAACAATTAACTCACGGTCGTATGAGTGCTTTGGCGATACTAAGAGGTTTTTTTTTCTCTAGACATTTACAACGACATTTTATAAGTCTTACTGTGTGTAAGAGACTGCCCTGCCCTTCAGTCAATAGATAGGTTATAATTTGTTTATTTAATTGTTCAAAGACAGCAATATATAATAGAAAAATTCAGGAACAAGGAGGTACAAAACCGTTTCATTCATACGTCAGAATTATTAGAAACATAAAATTTGTCCACGGCGGTGTATTAGTGGCTAACACCTCCGCGGTAGCATTCGAGCACTTTAAGTGCTCGACTGCTAACACGGAGGTCGCAGATCCAATCCCGGCCGTAGCGGTCAGATTTCGGTGAAGACGAAGTGCTTGAAGCTCGCGTATCGTACGATGTCAGTCCACGCTAAAGAACACCAAATGACCGAAATTGCCGGAGCCCTCCACTACACCATCTCTCAAAATCAAATAGTGTTTTTATAAAAAGTACGTGAAACCCCATCTTACGAACCCAAGATTTGTAGAAGGTATAGGACAACATATATGCCCCACTAGGGTTAAGGACGAAAAACAAAACCGAGCGAAAGCTTGACGATTCGCGATCTCGTAGGGAGACAGTACGAGAATCTATAGCACAAACGCAAACACGTACAGTCAGTTCTGATGCCAACTGTACAGCATCCTTATTCATGTCGGCACGTGCAGAATATGACACCACATTTCTCGCTATACTTTTCGAAAATGGCAACAATATGCCTGTATCGTCGCCTCCGTGACAGCAGGCATAGGGTAAGTCGAGTCTACAGTTTCATGTACGCCCTGCCTGTGAACAGTGTTTGTACTCTAGACGTTGTTAGAGGGCAATAAAAAGTTGGCGTTACTGTCGTGTGGTTACTGCGTAGTGAGCGTATACCTGCTTTGGTTTGAGGCACACAAAAAGAGATGACACTTCTCGCTTGTGGTAAGTACGGTATCGGCGTCTGTTCCTGCCACCCGACTGCACTGACGACCAACTGGCGTTTACCTATGTTTTGAATAAAGGCAAGGCCACATCTCGAAAGAACGGCTGCATCGACATTCACGCGTTGAAGAATGTATGATCTTTCTTCAGGCTACCATGGTAAGTTTATATTGGGAGAGTAAACAAGGAGCTGTATAGGACTCGTAAGGAGGAGTGTAGGACTCATATAGGACTTGTAAAGGACTTGTAAGGAGTTGTATAGGACTTGTATAGGAAGTGTGTAGGACGTACAGAGTTGTATAGGACTTGTATGGGACTCGGCAACAGCGTTTGTCGTGCTGGCGCTGGCGACACCATTGATAAATTGCGCTTAGGAAGCGGGAGCTGCAGTGGGTTGTGATAATGCGTTGTGTAGCGTCCCACGCGAAGCCGGAAGACGGAGAAGTTCTGTGAACGAAAGGCGGAAATTCTTTTACCAGTAAGGGGGTCTGACCCTCATCATCACCAGTCTTGCTACGCCTGCGGCTGGAGAAAAGGTCTTCCCCCGTGTTTTGGTAAATAACCTCGGTCCTGCGTGCACTGCGGCCTCGCCGCTGTCCCCGCAAAGTTCTTGATCTCGTTGCCCATCTAGCTTGCTGTCCCCAAGAGAAGGCATGCCAAGAGAAGGCATGCACGGGGGGGGGGGGGGGGGCCGTGCATGCCTTCTCTTGGAATTCAGTCTGCTACCTCTAGGTCCCGGTGGCCATGTCGCCCATGCGCCACATACTCGGTTCGTGTTCACTGTTTCTTGATTTTGACGAAGAATTCATTAAGAAGACACTAAATAGCAAAATCATTTTTTTCATAATGAGTAAATTATGATTTCACAATGCAGAAAACACCACTCTTACCACAACACGATGCTTGGTGAGTTATTGAGTGCACAACGAAAAAAAAAAAACAGGTGGAGACGCAACCTCAAAATTCCCGCATAAAACACTGCAACGTAAAATATTTTGAAGCCATCTATTGTGGGTTCTGCGTAGAATCTGATCAATAAAAATAAAGTAAATTGTCATGTCTGAGTGTCATACATCTACTATTCGAAGTTTCAGAAAATTTCACATCAGTAACGTTGCGATAGTACGAAAAGTACATTCTTAAGTAAAGTATTTAAGCAAATGTAGAATTACGGACAGCAGCAGGGAGACGCTATAAAAGATGGGCCATAACATGCCCGGCGTGCGTCGTGGTCTTCGGTGTTGTATGCCTCTCGGTTTGGTTGCTGCTAGATACGAACGCCACCATTACTTTGTAAAGTGCGTATTGCATTCGCCATTGGAGCCTTAAACTGACATTTCTCGCATTGAGCTGTTCGGCGCAGGGAGCCTTTTTTTGTGCTATTCAAGTTCGCGCATTATTTTCGCGGATTGCCACACACACACACACACACACACACACACACACACACACACACACACACCACACACACACACACACACACACACACACACACACACACACACACACACGCACACGCACACGCACACGCGCACGCGCACGCGCACGCGCACGCGCACGCGCACGCGCACGCGCACGCGCACGCGCACACGCACACGCACACACACGCGCACACACGCGCACACACGCGCACACACGCGCACACACGCGCACACACGCACACACGCGCACACACGCACACACGCGCACACACGCACACACACGCACGCACACACGCACACGCACACACGCACACACGCACACGCACACACGCACACGCACACACGCACACACGCACACGCACACACGCACACGCACACACGCACACACACACACGCACACACACACACACACACACGCACACGCACACGCACACACAGAGAGACAGAGAGAGAGAGAGAGACAGGCAGAGCATTGTTTGCAAGAAAATCGTTTCTTCATTCAAGAAAGTGAGTCGCCACTCGCGTTGTTAGGTTTTCTTTGTGGCGGTACATGCATTCAAGTTCACTGCATGCGTGATTGATATTTTCTTGGGAAGAGTGCGGTTACGCTGAGTATCGTTAAATGTGGCGCTCGCAAATTCCTTAGGACCGCAATAAGAGAGACGTGGTGAATCTAGAAAGATGTTTTTTTATCTGAAGCTAGGATAATCTGTGGGTAAACACTCCTGCCCCGTTAATAAATTGCATGGCAACTAATTTTTTTGTTTTTGCTACGGCAACTGCCTGTGACTTTTTCGCGAAAGATCGAAGTGTGTAGGAGACAATTTGTGGGAAGGTGGAAGAAAAGAACGTAGCCAACATTAATCTTTTCTTTTTTCGGATCGTGCCGGAATCAGGTGGTGTGAAAACACTGCTGTGTTGCGTGGTGCATTGTGTGTGTAGTTGTGTGCATTTATAGAAGTTTTACTGCTCTGCTGGTCTTCTTGTAATGTTGACTATAACTTTATTTCTCCTGTGTAATTTATACTCATCATATGGCCCCTGTACTTCTGCTACCTGCAGTACAATGAACCTATTGCATTGTGCCCACGTCCATCAAACATTAACTAAGTAGACATGTACTTACAAAGAATATCACCTGAAAATAAAAGTTTTCGCTCCTGCAATTATTCTCATGTTTAATATAAAATGTGTGCATAGATACACAGTTGCATCACGTGCTTGCCGCTATGGCAGTGCAGCTTACACGAAGCTAATCGATGCTTGCAAACGACGCGAAAAATAGAAGTATGGCCTCAGAGACGAACACGCACATAAAACTGGTCTCAGAGGCTGTACAATATTCTTCATAGCAAGAAAATGGACCTTCGAGATACCCTTTTTTACAGTCATGCATCTCTGAGGCTGCAACGCTTCCCAATTACCGTTTGGAGCGCTGCCAACCCAAATCAGCGGCCGGGGTCTACGGGAGTCTCCTCTCTCAACTTTTTAAATTTTACTCTATGCGCGTAGCATGCCCAGCACTGCACGGTGTGACATCAGACAAAAGCTGAGCCTTATCGGGTGTGATAAGGGCCAAAACTTTTTCGACCGCTTTTGGCCCATCGTGCGGAGAAGCCAACGTACCAGGGGAACTTTAACACGGAAAGAGTGCACAGATGGCGCATCGCTGCAAGGTGTGACGTCAGACAAAAGCTGAGCCTTATCGGGTGTGATAAGGGCCAAAACTTTTTCGACCGCTTTTGGCCCATCGTGCGGAGAAGCCAACGTACCAGGGGAACTTTAACACGGAAAGAGTGCACAGATGGCGCATCGCTGCGAGGTGTGACATCAGACAGAAGTTGAGCGTTATCGGGTGTGATAAGGGCCAAAACTTTTCAGAGCGCTTTTGGCCCATCGTGCGGTGAAGCCAACATACCAGGGGAACTTTAACACGGAAAGAGTGCACAGATGGCGCATCGCTGCAAGGTGTGACGTCAGACAGAAGTTGAGCGTTATCGGGTGTGATAAGGGCCAAAACTTTTTCGGCCGCTTTTGGCCTATCATGCGATGAAGCCAATGTACCAGGGCAACTTTAACACGAAAAAGTGCGCACAGATGGCGCATCGCTGCAACATGTGACGTCAGACAAAAGTCGAGCCTTATCGGGTGTGATACGGGCCGAAACTTTTTTAACCGTTTTTGACCTATCGTGCGGTGAAGCCAATGTACCAGGGGAACTTTAGCTCGGAAAGAGCGCACAGATGGCGAAAAGTCAAGCCTTATCGGGTGTGATAAGGGCCAAAACTTTTTCGACCGCTTTTGGCCCATCGTGCGGAGAAGCCAACGTACCAGGGGAACTTTAACACGGAAAAGAGCGCACAGATGGCGCATCGCTGCAAGGTGTGACGTCAGACAAAAGCTGAGCCTTATCGGGTGTGATAAGGGCCAAAACTTTTTCGACCGCTTTTGGCCTATCGTGCGGTGAAGCCAACGTACCAGGGGAACTTTAACATGGAAAGAGTGCACAGATGGCGCATCGCTGCGAGTGTGACATCAGACAGAAGTTGAGCGTTATCGGGTGTGATAAGGGCCAAAACTTTTCAGAGCGCTTTTGGCCCATCGTGCGGTGAAGCCAACATACCAGGGGAACTTTAACACGGAAAGAGTGCACAGATGGCGCATCGCTGCAAGGTGTGACGTCAGACAGAAGTTGAGCGTTATCGGGTGTGATAAGGGCCAAAACTTTTTCGGCCGCTTTTGGCCTATATGCGATGAAGCCAATGTACCAGGGCAAACTTTAACACGAAAAAGTGCGCACAGATGGCGCATCGCTGCAACATGTGACGTCAGACAAAAGTCGAGCCTTATCGGGTGTGATACGGGCCGAAACTTTTTTAACCGTTTTTGACCTATCGTGCGGTGAAGCCAATGTACCAGGGGAACTTTAGCTCGGAAAGAGCGCACAGATGGCGAAAAGTCAAGCCTTATCGGGTGTGATAAGGGCCAAAACTTTTTCGACCGCTTTTGGCCCATCGTGCGGAGAAGCCAACGTAGCAGGGGAACTTTAACACGGAAAGAGTGCACAGATGGCGCATCGCTGCAACGTGTGATGTCAAACAAAAGCTGAGCCTTATCGGGTGTGATAAGGGCCAAAACATTTTCGACCACTTTTGGCCTATCGTGCGGTGAAGCCAATGTACCAGGGGAACTTTAGCTCGGAAAGAGTGCACAGATGGCGCATCGCTGCAACGTGTGACGTCAAACAAAAGCTGAGCCTTATCGGGTGTGATAAGGGCCAGAACTTTTTCGACCGCTTTTGGCCTATCGTGCGGAGAAGCCAACGTACCAGGGGAACTTTAACACGGAAAGAGTGCACAGATGGCGCATCGCTGCAAGGTGTGACGTCAGACAGAAGTTGAGCGTTATCGGGTGTGATAACGGCCAAAACTTTTTCGGCCGCTTTTGGCCTATCATGCGATGAAGCCAATGTACCAGGGCAACTTTAACACGAAAAAGTGCGCACAGATGGCGCATCGCTGCAACATGTGACGTCAGACAAAAGTCGAGCCTTATCGGGTGTGATACGGGCCGAAACTTTTCCAACCGCTTTTGGCCGATCATGCGATGAAGCCAATGTACCAGGGGAACTTTAACACGGAAAAGGGCGCACAGATGGCGCATCGCTGCAACATGTGACGTCAGACAAAAGTCGAGCCTTATCGGGTGTGATAAGGGCCAAAACTTTTTTAACCGTTTTTGACCTATCGTGCGGTGAAGCCAATGTACCAGGGGAACTTTAGCTCGGAGAGAGCGCACATATGGCGCATCGCTGCAACGTGTGACGTCAGACAAAAGTCAAGCCTTATCGGGTGTGATAAGGGCCAAAACTTTTTCGACCGCTTTTGGCCCATCGTGCGGAGAAGCCAACGTAGCAGGGGAACTTTAGCACGGAAAGAGTGCACAGATGGCGCATCGCTGCAAGGTGTGACGTCAGACAAAAGCTGAGCCTTATCGGGTGTGATAAGGGCCAAAACTTTTTCGACCACTTTTGGCCTATCGTGCGGAGAAGCCAACGTACCAGGGGAACTTTAACACAGAAAGAGTGCACAGATGGCGCATCGCTGCAAGGTGTGACGTCAGACAGAAGTTGAGCGTTATCGGGTGTGATAAGGGCCAAAGCTTTATCGACCGCTTTTGGCCTATCATGCGATGAAGCCAATGTACCAGGGGAACTTTAACACGGAAAAGTGCGCACAGACGGCGCATCGCTGCAACATGGGACGTCAGACAAAAGTCGAGCCTTAGCGGGTGTGATAAGGGCCAAAACTTTTTCAACCGCTTTTGGCCTATAATGCGATGAAGTCATTGTACCAGGGGAACTTTAACACGGAAAAGAGTGCACAGATGGCGCATCGCTGCAATCTGTGACGTCAGACAAAAGCTGAGACTTATCGGGTGTGATAAGGGCGAAAACTTTTTCGACCGTTTTTGGCCATTCATGCGGTGAAGCCAACGTACCAGGAGAACATTTAACTCGTAAATTGCGCACAGATGATGAGTGCGGTGAGTTGGGCGGGTCGGTAAAGATGCAAAACTTTGAAATACTAGCCCCCAATAAATAGAGAGTGAAAAGGAAGGGGCTAGACGTTTTCGAATATTTTCAGCCATTGGACTTGCTAGGAATTTTCGGCAGACTGAATACTACGACACAAGCTGGGCGAGGCCTACACGCCTAATCTAACAAAACGTTAGCGCGTGTCATCTCCTGTACCCATGCGTGCCCTCTCCTTTTATAAGACCGTGACGTGACGCCGAATCGACAAACTCACCGACGTGACACAGTGCGTCTGTGGCGTAAGGCAAAAGAGAAAAAAAGTTTCAACTGTTCCTCCAGGGCAACGCAAGAGAACAACGGTAGATGTGCCAGACTGCACCTTGAATAACATCGATACTTGACAGTAGCGCATTACGAATCATGAATTTTTTATGCAAATATATATACCTCCATTATAACATCAGTGAAGGGTCATGTGCACACATGTACAACCAAATGAACCTTGATTTTTTAATGTCCTTTTTTTCATTTACGGGAATAATCATTTACGGTTAATTGGGGGAGGGTCAAGTAGTCTGCGAACTTATCCGATAAGTTTGTAATTATTGCTCTTGGGCGGGTGGGGCGTTGAAGAGGGGACAGACAGTAATATTAGGCTGGCAGCTGCCTCCATTTCTCCTTTTTAGCAATTGCCATTGACTATTAGAAGCCAAACTTACCTTTGTAAAAGTACTTTCTGCTGTCAATGCAATGCTCTGCTGTCAATTTAAAGTAAAGAAAGTGCATCTGAATCTTCCGTTGTAGATTCGCCAACTGAACAAGTATTGGAAGATGTAGAATCCGACCTCTGAATAGGTAGAAAAATGGACACTTCCACGCAAGGTAGTGTACAGGACAAGCGAAATTTTGTGCTTAGCTTGCGAGTCATCTTTTATGAATAGATAATTTATTGGATACCAAACATTGCTGGAAATGACATGTACACAAATTTTCTTGTCGAAGCCCTTTGCCATGAAGGAATGTCCACTCGTCAAAATGACCCCAGCAGCACGCAGTGTTGAAATAGATCTCGTAGAGACTTCATATATTCTGAATGAACACCAGAGAGCAGTAATTAGGAAAGATAACTTATCACGCATTGTAGATTTCATTTGAGCAAATTGCAGCAACTAAAATTTATTTTCGAACCAGAAATCCATCACAATCCATCATGTGCAATCCATCACAACAGCACAAGCAATTTGACAAAGAATGCAGTTTGGGAAGCTCCAAGAATAGTGTTCACACACGTGTGGCAGCTACATGGGAATTCGCACTTTAGTGGCCAAAGACGACATGTAGTAGCACTACGGATTAGAATGAACAATGTGTTGCATACCGATACATTCTCTCAATCGGACAAACCTTGTATTGACAATAGGTGTTCGCCAAACAAAGGAAAAATACAAGTATTGCGGATGCCTAAAGCTACTTTGTGAATGTGGAGCAATACAAGTAGAAAATAACTGTGCACAGTAGAGCAGCAAACAATTAACCTAGTAATCCCACACAGCCCTCTATATTTCAAATCCTAATTTCCCTTAATGACGTGGCACTAATAACGGCTTCAAATAAAGCACTGTACCCTACTAAACTGACAGTTACAACTTTAAAGAAGAAACGCCGATGACATCTAAAGGCAGACTCGCAAGCCTGCACCAATTGGCATTCACTCAAGGCAGACGTCAAAACCCAGTCGTCCAGCGACCTCGCTTTTCTAAAACATTACCGAGTGCATTCGCAGGACTTCAGGCGCATTTTTTAGTTGTTTGTTTTGTCACCAAGGTGCTCGCTGCCATCCAACAGTAATCAGGGTGGGTCTTGCCGGACTTGTAAAGGTTGCCCCAACTATAGTGCTCAACATAAATTTAAGAAAAGGATACATTCACTAGATTTGTCTTTATTACAAGAAACATGGTGCACCCACATAGAGGAAGCCGATTTTGCAAGCAAAACCAAATTCTAGAACATTATAAGTGCACGAAACTAAACCGAACGTATTTGCAATTCCCTGATTAACTATCAACACTCTACAACTTCACTGTGAAAGAAACAGTATTCACTCAAGAAGTACAGCTTCGCGGCTACACTGTGCTGATTTATGGGCCATTGCATTCGTGTTCTACAAAATCATATAGCACACAGCACTAGCAGACAAAAGAAAGCAAGCATTATGCACCAGACAGACTACCATTAAACCGCAAGCTTTTGTTTGCGACGAATATGACTTACCCCGGCATACCCTTCCAGTCACATTGTTCACTTTTTGGCATCATGATGCTCTTACACGTTCACCGACCGGGCGAAGTGAGACCGAGGCATTCAAAGATAAATGCCAAGTTGGAAAACATACTGTCATGAAAAACAGACTGAAAGACGTAGCTGGTACTTGGATGAAGTCGTAGACCGTAAGCAGGTGCACGGCCAAGTGTTAGTATTGGACCAAATACCGATGCTTCCGAGGCCCTCCAACCAGAACGCCCGAAGTAAACAGATTCTCTGCAGAAGCGAAGGCTCGACCTCCCGCACGTAACGTTTGATTATGCTTCAGCTTAACTGGACAAACAAGAACCTGCCGAGCGCGTCCGCACAATAGCCGAAAGACCGAACCGAAAGAGCACGAAGATGAGTTGGGATTGAAAGAGCGCGTCACCGCAGTGCACAACGAACAATTACAAAAGCATGCACACACGGATATAAGAAGGCTCCCTGCCGCACAGATTGATAGATGAGTTTGTTCCAATTTAACCCAGCTTTCCATGCAGTGTAAAGCAAAAGAGCATGAATATGTCACTGCATTTCACAATGCGAATGGATGATCATCATGGCTAACAAACATGCAGATCGGTCAATGAATCTGGCTGCAGTTTTATATGGTCGTGAAATACGAGCACTAGTGGAAATCATGGCACCATATGTTGCACTTGCTTTATTTATACAATTATATGGATCCAGCATATTAGACAGTCACTAAACACACGATTAACTTAAAGGCATCCGAAGAGCGTACCATTTCGGGGTGTGGAAAGATTTGTAAGCCTTAGAACCACACTTCAAACAGCCCTGTACAAGAACAGGCAACATATCAGCGAAGCGAAGGTATTCACAACATTTCATGGGCAGCTGGGTGGATCCATTGACCACTGGCATGTCTCACGGGGGCAATGAGAGATGTAGTCCGTAGCACACTCTTCATCCGTTCGCTACCGACCACCGTAGAACAACACCGAGAAGCACTGCCGAGGAGCCCTCGCCAGAGTGATATAGGCTTTTTTGTATGATGCATTCCCAGTAAGGCAAGCAAGAGGTAGAAACCAGAAGGTGAATTCCTGCCTGACAGCAGGACAGGAATGGTCTTGCCAACCCACGAGGCTCAGGCTTGACGCAGAAGGCTATGTGAGTTTGGATGTAGCATCCACCGATGAGATTGAAGAGCTGTAAGTACACCAACATTTCACTGTTATATGTAGCGCAGATACACAAAGTGCACAGAGCAAAACGAGCCCACAGAGGACGCAATATTTGGAACGACCGAATTCCTGCTTAGCCTAGGTATGGACCAGATAACGGGAATTTTCTGCAATTGGTAGAGAATCTGATGCGATACTCCAAGGTTGTGGGTTCGAACTGAAGGGTATAAGCCGCTCTGAGGTAATTATGATATAAATTGCACGAACTTCAAAGGACAACAATGTCCCCAATGCTCTCATTTGGCCATTTTCTGGCTTTGGTCATGCGTAGCAAGAAGAAAAGCCTCGAAATAATTTCTCCTTTGATTCGTAGCGAGCGTCTCACCTGCAGAGTTCATATCCTAGGCTAGCACACAAAGGTTCATTGTTTCGCAGCAGTCTTATATGGTCGTGAATACGAGCACTAGTGGAAATCATGGCACCATATGTTGCACTTGCTTTATTTATACAATTATATGGATCCAGCATATTAGACAGTCACTAAACACACGATTAACTTAAAGGCATCCGAAGAGCGTACCATTTCGGGGTGTGACAGATTTTGTAAGCCTTGGAACCACACTTCAAACAGCCCTGTACAAGAACAGGCAACACACCAGCGAAGCGAAGGCATTCACAGCATTTCATCGGCAGCTGGGTGGATCCATTGACCACTGGCATGTCTCACGAGAGCAATGAGAGATGTATTCCGTAGCGCACTCTTCATCCACCCGCTAGCGATCACAGTACAACAACACCGAGAAGCGATGCCGAAGAGCCCTCGCCAGAGTGTTATAGGCTTTTTGTATGATGCATTCCCAGTAAGGCAAGCAAGAGGTAGAAACCAGAAGGTGAATTCCTGGCCTGACAGCAGGACAGGAATGGTCTTGCCCACCCAAGAGGTCCAGGCTAGACGCAGAAGGCCATGTGGGTTTGGATGTAGCACCCATCGATGAGATTGAAGAGCTGTAAGTACACCAACATTTCACGGTTATTTAAAGCGCAGATACACTAAGTATGCAGATCAATACGAGCTCACGGAGGACGCAATATTTGCGAATGCCGAATTCCTGCTTAACCTAGGAATGGACGAGATAACGGGATTTTTCTGCAATTGGTAGAGCATCTGATGCGATACCCTAAGGTTGTGGGTTTGAACTGAAAGGTAAGCCGTTCTGAGGTAATTATGATATAAATTGCACGAACTTCAAAGGTGTCCCCAATCTTTCATTCGGCTAATTTCTGGCTTTGGCGATGCTGAGCGAAAAGAAAAGCCTCGAAAGAAATTCTCCTTTTATTCGTAGCAAGCGTCTCACTTCAGAGTTCATATCCTAGGCTAGCATACAAAGCTTGATTGTTCAGCAGCAGTCTTGTGTAAAGGTCTCGATCTACCCTCTAGTGAAAGAAGCCACACTCGCTACCTTCACTAAAAGTGATGGCGATGCTCCCAGGAATACATGTACAGGAACGCACTTAATAAGGCTTGTAACATGCACCAATTGGCCCCAAGAAGAAAATTGGCCGATGTAAATCTCCAGAGAAGGCGAAAAGAGCGTAAACTCGCAGCTGAATTTATTGTTGCCAAACAACCGCAATACATGCAGCATGCCACGCATGCACCGTTACGTCACATCGTACAATCGCACTGCACGTGCTATTTCAGAAACCTATAAAACTATCGAGCCAAAGAGCATGTTTTTTTTTTCGATAAAGGATAGCTTTTAGACACATTTGCCTATGCACTGCAGCACGTGTGGCATGATTTGCCCAATATCATCATTGTGGGGAAAGGCAAGGATGTGATTGAGCGAGAGATGCTAGACGCATGCCTCATCAGGAATAAGAAAAGATTTGTATTAGCGATACGTTGGCCGCACTCGGCTCGGCTGAATTTGATCTTTTTGATACGTTTCCGAACTAGCACTTGCAGTGTGAGACGACGACGACGACCATGAAGGGCGGACAGACAGACAGACAGACAGACAGACAGACAGACAGACAGACAGACAGACGACAGACAGACAGACAGACAGACAGACAGACAGACAGACAGACACAGACACACACACAGACACACACAGACACACAGACCAAAATTTTTGCGTCAAAGGTCCCCAAGAAAGACTGTCTTTAAAAAATGCTTGCCCTCGTCACTGCATACTGGCAAGCAGTGAGGTCCAATACTCATGTAAAGGATGTTGGACGCCGGCAGTTCACGGAGCAAAGAGTGGGTGACGTAAGCGAAGAACCAGGGCTTGTTTGTTGAATGTGCCAGATGCAGAGGTCCCGAAGCTAGAAATAAAGAGCCACTTGTAAATCAATGCGATACATGGCGCACCTAATTTACCAATGCGTTATAGGTTGATGATGCACCGATATCTAGTTTTAACACCTAGTTTAGAGCACGACCATTTCGCACAGTGACATCTATTATAGATGCTGTCACACATCGCAAAAGAGGAAGTTCACAGCTGACTCCAGTAGATAGACTGGAAATGTGAATTCAAGAAAGGTGCGTTGGTGGCGTTGGATTCACTATAAAATAAAGCATCGTTGTAAGTTGCCCCGAGTGTGCCACAGATCGCTAAACCTTTTTGCCAAAAAGCTGAGGCGTTTTATCTGAATAGAAGTGGTGTACCATCTTGAATATCTTCTTTTCGTAGATTGAAGAGAACAGGATACCAGTCCTGCTTTGGGTGCTACAGTCAACCATTTTTTTTTTTCGTTTCAACGAGAATAAATCCAGCAGTTTCTGAAAAATGGGGCATTCGTAAGCTTCGCTTTTAAGCATTGAACGTGAAAGGGATATTCTGTCCCTAGTGCATACTTGAAGCACAGAGTGCATGAAATCTTTCGAACGTGCTACACTTTGATCTTAGCCAAAAGGCCGAGAAGCTACAAACCCACAGCGTGACCTTAAGGAATTAGGCGCAGTTGCGTGTGTTCCTGTTCTAGTGGGTGACCGTCTTTAAACCACAAGGTCACAATAATCTCATGTTCGGAGTCCCGATGGCCACGTACGCTTGTACCACGCATATTTACTGCAATATTTCATGTATTCTGAAGCATGCATAGAGGACGCGTGCGTTTGCAAGGCATGGAAGTTTTTTTTCACTGGATTTCCTAATAGAGGAAGTTCTTTTCGCTGTATTCATAAGCCAACGCGTGACTGTGTGGTAGAACACCCGCTCATCACGCAAACGACTCGGATTCGATCCCCTTTTCAGATCGAGATCTTTTTTCTTACTTTATTTGCGTATTTCTCAATTTCTCGGTCGCACACACACACACGACATGATTTTTCGCTCCCAATCAACGACGCCGGAATTTCTGCGAAACGAGCTCTTCAACGCCATCGCGTTAATGCACAAGCGGTCGATATAACCATGTCATGCCACTGTATCTCGCTGCTAAAGACAGCGCCGGCTTACTCAAGTGCTCGCATCGAAATCATGCCAACATGGCGCGAACTCAAGATTGCTCCGTCCACAACTGTTGCACTCCGCCCCTCTTTAACTCAATGAAATGTCCATGCTTACGCGAGTCATTGCGGACCTTGAAGTCAGGGTTCTTCAGAACGAGAAGATAGACTGCCTGCTGCGGAACGGTCAACCGAGGACATCTTGAAGGAAGGCCTGGATGACCCACGGACCTGCAAGATCGTCCCTGGCATGTGTCGGGTGCGAAGATTAGCAAGCTAGAAGAAAAAGTGAGCCACATTCACTACAGGTTGATGTGAAGTGCCATTGAAAGTGCACCTAAATTTCGAGTGCAACTGGTATTTACAATTCTATGATAACCGCATCATGCCATTAAGAATCTGGTCACGGCAGGTAATGTTCAGGCATGTGCGCTATTTAGGCATGCGCTTTCCCTGGAATACGGGGGCTGCAAATATTCGAACGAATACTGTATTCAAAATGTCGAATCGAAATTCATGTCCAAGCGACTTAAAAGCATTTGAAATGTCCCTACATCGTTCCACCCGCCTGCATATCTGGCCGCTCTTGTCATTCACTTGAATTGCCCGTCCACGGATTAAGACCTTTTTTATGTTCTTTGTACAGACAGCAAAAGATTGAAATGACCTTCGCCTAGATGTCACCACTAAATGTTCATCATTTTTGCTCGATTATGTGCCCATTTTTTCAGGATAAAAGCTTTTGGCAATGAAATTTTTATATGTTAACCCACCGCTTATGCAATAGCCACTCGAGGGGTCTCTAAGGAAAATAAAGTTATGTTACCAACGTATGACAAATAGCATCACCCGACCGCTTGTAAAGTCCATTCCTCAGCATGAGAGGGCTCCCGTATCGTTAATACCTGAGAAAAAAATCTACACTGCCACGAAGCCCCACTTCAAGATTAAATGAACAGATTATAGTCCCATAAATACACCGTCTATTGTTTCAAAAGATTGCTATACTGGCTTACAAGCTACGAGTACAGTGAAATTTAAAGCTTGATGTGCTGTCCGCGTCAAGTGAAACCCTAACAGCGGCAAACCTTTGAGATGGTATAGTGCGCACCATACATTTACCACCATTGACAGGCACTCGCATTCTGTTCGGCAGCTCTGCGCATTCATGCATGCCTGTCCATGGCGATAAGTGGATGACGTGCACTATACTATCGATAAAAGGTTTGCCGCTGCTCGGGTTTCATTTGACGCGGATGGTCCTTTAGGGGTTAATTGCATTACACCGAAAGCAAATCATGCTACTTTTGTAAGCGACTTCCAGTTCCTCTTGAGCTTAAAATGAAGACATTTGCACGTGCCTTATTTCAGTTAATGTGCAAGATGGTTGGGTAACGACAAATGGTCATTCCTTAAGGGTGAATCTACTTGGGCCGTGGGTCGTTCCCTCCTCCGTAGTAATAGTATGTAGTTGCCTCTTGTTTACGAATTGCTCAATAGATGGCATTGTGTGTATTTGTCCTTGAGATTTGAGATGGCCATCATTCGAGGGCAGAGAAGCTAACAGCACGATAAAAATTTCAGGAGTGATTGAGAGAAATCGGGGAGAAGCATTGGGCAAGCGAAATTTTCAGCTACTTGTACACGAGGAATGTCGATAAAAAATAAAGGAAGCGAATGAGAAAATTGGCGCGTAAATACTTAGAAAGCAGCAGAGGGCAAAACCAAAAAGAACTATCGGTTAAGAAGACTAAAGGAAACGGAGATACATATGTGGAGAATTGGTATGATTAAGAAGTCCGCACAAGATCTATCAAAGTTGTAAGTAGAAAATTGGCAAGGGAAATATCTATGATAAATATCAGGGTAGTTTTCTACTGTTTGAAGCCAGGACGGGAGTATTGCAAACAAGCCTTATCGGGCCAAATACGAAGGGGTAGACAAGGTATGCAGTGCGTGTAGACAGGAGAAAGAAACTGCCGAACACTTGATAATGTTCTGTAAAGGGCTTCACCCTATAGTCTAGAATGATGGCACAGAGTTTTCGAAGCACTGGAGTTTGGGGATGGGGATGGGAAAGTAAACTTTAAGCGGGTAGAATTAACTAGGAGGTTATTCGACTGGTGGCTACTCTCAAGGCACGAGTGAAAATTAAGCCCTTTACTGTAAAGTACCTGTTTTCAACTTCACTATGTAAAGGAAGAAAAAGATAAATGTAGTTTTTCTCTACTAAGTGTTACGGCTAGGTGCCGTTAGCCGCCGCCCGATCTAAAGGGTGCTGCCACATCAATCCATCCTTCCATCCATTTTTTTGAAAAAATGTCACTAAATGGCATTAGTCACAGTTAGTGGTTTCGATACGTGCTCTAGTGTGGCAGCGGCGGACGGACTGACAGACATACTTGGAAACAAAACAATATCACATGACTGCGTTGGTGGGATGATGCCAGTTTTAAGGGCAATAAAATTGACAACTGCTTCGCCCCACGCGTAATTCACTCCGTGGATATGCTGTAATGTTTTTTATATTATGCTGTATAACTATTCGACTTCGATTTGAAATTCTTCCACGTCACTACCTGCTTCGAACGCAATATTTGCTATTACCGCTTGTCTAGAAATGTTAGCTCTCAAGCAAGCGCTCGCATCGCTAATCCCACTAATATGGCACAAACTGTAGACTGCAAGCTGAAGTTTTTTTCCATTTTATAGCCCTAGAATGTCGAATTGGAATTATCTTAGTAGCATAGAACACTGGGCGAGGATCGGTAAGAAGTATAGAGACTGTTTCAGAAGACGAGCGCTGACTTGACTTCATTTATTGGCGATTGATTGATATGTAGGGTTTAAGGCCCTAAAACCACCTTATGATTGAGAGAGCCGCCGTAGTGTAGGGCTCCGGAAATTTCGACCAACTATAGGGATTTCTTACGTGCACCCAAATCTAAAGAAACTAGTCTACAGCATTTTCGCCTCCATTGAATGCGCCGATGCAGACGGGATTCAATCCCGCAACCTGTGCACGTTTCTGTAGTCACTGTTTGTGAAGGTTCGATATCGGCATATGTCTGTTCCGGAGTTAGCCTATAGGTGTGCTTTTCACCATAAATGGAGCCGCGAGTCTCTGCTGTGTCTTCTTCCCTTTCATCTGTGTTCAACGTGGATTCACTCACACAAATCGCTACGGATCCAGACAACGCAGTATCGATCCAAACAACGCAGTAGGCCCGAGCAGGCAGAACACCGTCAGATGATCGTCGATCTACCGGAAACGTCATCGCTGGTGGAGCAAGGGCTGGACAAAATGCGCCAGGAACCTGCGAGGCCTTCCATTACGTGCATCAGATGCAAAGCTGCAAAAAAAAAAAAGGCCACCCACTTATTCATCACGACAAGACGCGGTGCACCCGTTTTGCTAATATACACAACGTAAAAGAGGTGGGTAAAGACAGCATATAACCCTGTGCGACAGCACCCTACCTTGGCAACTTCTGTGCACTATAGACATGGAAACGACCACGAACTTTTAGCTATTGGCAAATTAAGCATTTTTGTTAGTAAATATTATGCTACATTCAGATGCTTTGGTGAAGGTTGAGCAGTGTTGAACAAGATGTTTGACGTGGGTGCTTTTGCAGGTGTTTTAAGATTTTTTTTTTTAACCTTGAAATGCTCGCTTCCAGCAGGCAACTATTTGTTATATGTGAGTGATTCACTGAGTCAAGGTTATAAGGAAATCTAGACTTGCTATTACTACAATGATCACATTTATATTACAATTGCTATCAAATACGGTAATTTATTTTAACACTGCCACTTGCGTTAATTCTCGTGCCCAGACCATTTGCAACAGACTAAATTTTAGGCACTTGTAGACATTCAATGAGTCTGGCAGAGAGATTGTTAAAGTGCACTTCATACGTAAGTATCCGGAGCATATCTGGAAACTCCTTGAGCAAGGAGATGCTATAATCACTGGAAAAAATGTCGAGTTGCCATGCAAACCTAAAAAATGGGCAGTACTAAGAAACTACAACAAGTGGCAACATACTGCGAGCATGCAACAACCCTATAGCATATAGTGGGATCACCTAGCTACCAAGTTCGTGCCACTAACCAAGCTCATCGCAACGATGGCCGATTTAGTGGTCCCCGACTGATCGCCGACAGTGCACCTCCTGGATAATAGTTCCCAGAACGAAAAGAAGAAGGAACTTAAAATAAGGGCGTGCTTCCCTACGTTAGGCACAACCCGTTGTTGAAACCCATGTACGATTAGAGCTGAAAACAAATCTGCCACAAATTTAGAGGAAGAGTCGACATTTCAGACCCAGCTTCCGACGCATATTACCCGTGTCACACGGGCAGAGAAAATGGCATTTACCCCCAAATGCCTTCAGATTTATTGCCATTCGCACGGTGCCACACGGGCGAACGAAATGGCATTCGTCCGAATGCCATTCACCACCAAATGCCTTCGCCAGAACTCAGTTGACTGAGAAATGCCTACTCTCGAGGACACAACTCGCGAAGTGCGATTTACCTTAACGTAAATAAAAGAAATCATATTGAGCTAAAAATATTCAGTTAAAATTCCCATCTTTTATCTGCACTAAACTCTTTTAAAAGTGCTTTGAACGTTATACGAAGATCTGTTTGAAATTAATTGAAGTTTAATGTCCTGAAGCTGGCGCATAAGAACTCGTCTCTGCTCCAAAATTATTCGCTCTTGAGCATGATGCTTTGCACGGAATCACACGAGTGCTGCCGTGAAAAAATGAACTCTGCGAACATCTTCCGAGAGATGGGACAGGTACGATGCGACAGACGCCATTTTCTATTTACGCTGTGGATCTGACTATTCTTGGCTTAGGTTGCTACGGTCGGCTGCAACGTCGTAAAACAAAGCAAGAAACTAAAACTCCGGGCAGCGTAATATGCTTATTTCTTCATTTGATGATTATCTGATGTGTATGAATCTTGTAAACGCTTGTTTATTTTTTTATTGCTATTCACCCAATGCTCACTTGGAAGGTGCTGCGATCGACATCATCAAGTCAAATGTCATTCGCTTTGGACGTGAACAGCGCCGCCGTAAAAAATGTCATTCGGGAACTGAAGGCCTTCGCCACCGAATGTCATTTTCTATGCCCGTGTGGCACGGGTATTACTCTTAGCATATATGGGCACACGATGTAGCAAGAAATCCATTCTAACATAACTGAGAAAATTACGCCTGCCGAATGAAGACATTGCGAAAGCGTATCTCAATTTAATAAGAACTTACAAAGGCCACGAGTAACGTTGGTTACCTCTGCAGCGCACACGTGTTCGTAAGCGGACTGAAAGCAGACGACTTTTTGAGGCACGGTAACAGACCAGCACAAATAATAGACAAATTAACATTTTATAAACTACCACACGCGCCAGCGCGGGCTTAAATTGCTCACTAGCTGCCACGCGCGTTTAAATTTTAAAGCACCACGTGGCACCCACACGCTGAAGCACTGTCAACGACATGCGCCTAAGAGGGTCACGGCAGCAGCAACTGCAGGAGAGCCCATTTGCTAGCTATATCGACGCAACGAGCGAGACGCCACATCAGTATACGTGTGCTGATGGCACCCTTACACTTTCTAGAATCCCGCATTAAACCTTCAAAGAACAATGCATGGAATAACAAAGCATGAAGCAAAGGCGGCCCTTCGCGTTTAACGTGTACGCTCTGTTCTACTCTTTGAAATACTAAAGCCTTGCTTATTCGATGCAGTGCCAGTAACACGTCCGCCAAAGACGGTCAGAGATAGTGTGGAAGATACGCCAGTTAAACGCTCCTGGAACAAAAGCAAAACTTGTCAGACCATAAAAATTCACGCGTAAATAAACGCAGACTCACGAGTAACGCTTAAGCGCGAAGCCACGGCCGGTAGACAAGCCAAAGAAATGCTAAAAAAAAGTGTGCAGGGGTTAGCACGGCAGCAGAAACACTCATAACACGAGGTAATGGTTATAGAGTTTACCCACCTGCAGTCCGCCCGTAGCAGGTCACCGACGCGATGTGTCGTGCAGACTTGAAGTCCTTGAACCGCTTGACATTCAAACGCTAGTCTTCAAAAAGCCGGCAAGCCGAACCGGGCCACGGGTTGCGGCCCTTGAAAACCACGTGTTACGTGCCAGAAAAGACTGGCACGAAGTAATGGCAGCGGTGGCCCCACGGGCATTCCAGTTCATCACGTGCAATAATCCCAAGGGCACAAAAAAGCTACCTGCATTACCTGCCTGACTAACCGCAAGCTGAGCCTATACCCGCTTGTGTCCCCGGGAATATTGACCATGAAGTAGCGGCGTGTTCAAGGAACCCACCCGCTAAAGTTACACGCAACCTAAACTTAAATTTCACTTGAACTAAGCTATTAGCGAGTGATGTTCAATGTACAAGTGCCCACCTCCCGCCGGCTTGTCACATTATGGAGCTCGCCGATCTGATGCCGAAAACAAAGCTCGCAGTGGCTCACAATGAATTCCTGGCAAAGTGGTTCCTTGTGCGTAGTTCCATACGTCCAGGTAAAGTCCTTAGACACAAAATAAAAAGTTTAAACGCGACTCGTAAACGTCTACTGCTACTATCCCGCACACCGCGTCTGAACATCGTGGCAAACGCCATTCCAGGGCGCCGAAGAACTGCCGTCTGCAAAATGCGCAGCATGAGCAGCACCGAGCGGAAAAATGGAAACGGACCGCTCGCGTGTAACTATGTGAAGGCGGTGCTTCGGTATTCGCGCACGCGTTGCGGCAGCCAGAGTTGATCGCGCCATCACGTCACGATATCGTTCGTCGCTGCAAACTATAGTTACCAGAGTACGATTACACCCGAAACAAGTCGTCATTTATAGAAAATGTTCAGCGGGTAACCCATATTCTCCACGTTTTCGCAAGCCTGGCGCCAAGCCGCTCAGCCTGCGCGAGTTGAAAGCAGCAAACGTCACGACTCCCTCATTCGACAGCCGGCCGGCAGCAGTTTTCCGAAGCGAGCGCACCATCGCATAGCTGCGCAGGACAATTTCATTGATTGATTGATTGATTGATTGATTGATTGATTGACATGTGAGGTTTAACGTCCCGAACCCACCATATGATTATGAGAGATGCCGTAGTGAAGGGCTCCGGAAATTTCGACCACCTGGGGTTCATTAACGTGCACACCAGGATGATTTCATGCCATGGCCCTCTAGAAGCGATAGATTGGTCTCTGACATTGATGCGAACAACTTCAACTTGACAAGAAATTAGTTACGACTCCCCTGTGCCTGGCGACAGTGAGGCGGAAGAGGCTGCGCAAGTGTGCCAATACTTAAGAGGCGACATTCCGCTAAGTTTCAGCCGCACCAAATTGCGACTACCACCCAGCAGCAATGACCAGGCAACCACGCTGCCCCGGCGGCCTCGAGCGAGTTGCCTTCATGGCGCTTGTATCGCAGCTTCTGAGGTTTCCTGCCTTTTTTTTTTTTTTCATATCGCCTTGTCGTAATGCGTAATTTTATCATATAAACTTCTTTTCTACTGCAAACACCCTCACAAAATTATAGTCCCAAATCTCTTTAGGTACGGAAATGCAAGTTCAGCACGTGGCATTTTTTTTAACCAAGGGGGACTTGATGTGGGTAAGCTGATGTTGGTAGTCATTCATTTCTTCATTTGTTAGAGTCAAGTGAATTGTTCAGTTGATGACGGGTGTTTTGTTGCACGGTATACATATTGTATTTCTTTTTCTGTATGTTACCCGCTGGCATTTTTCGCACATTTTTGTCAATCTCCGTTATGTTGTGCATTCAGTGTACTTCCTACTATCTGGATAGGCTGTACTGTACTTGCCGCAAATCGAGCTTGTGTTCGGTCTGGTAATCATGTTGTATTCCCCCCACTGTAATGCCTTATGGCGCTGTGGGCATCAAAGAAACAAAAATAAACAAATGCTGCAAAAAATACATACGAAAGAAAATGCAAGAAAATGCGAGGACCCACAGTCCGTGTTTCATTCTGGTCCTCCGTGTTTTTTGTCTTCTAAGGTGCAGAGCAACGCCAAAGAGATCCCTTGTGGCCGTACATTTCTATTCCAAATCATCGCTGACATCTCTGCGTTCTTCTTACACGCAACAGAAACTGACAACCGCTTACCACCCTCAAACAAACGGCCTCATGGAACGATTTACCCGTACTCTAAGAAATATGCTCGCTATGTACGTGTCGCCCGACCACCGAGACTGGGACTTTGCCTTACCCTACTCAACTTTCTCGTACAATTCATCCCGTCACGCCGTTCTACTTATTGTACGGAAGAGAGCCGACTTTACCACTGGACACAGTCATCTCAGCTCACACCTCGTCCACCAGCGAGTATGCCCGCGACGCGATTGCGCGAGCCGATCATGCCCGCCAGCTCGCTCGCGCTCGGCTGATGGCGTCGCAAACCAACGCCTGCCGTCGGTACGATGCGGAACATAGAGACGTACATTTCGCTCCCGGTACCCTCGTTTTACTCTGGTCCCCTCATCGTCGGCTGGGCCTATCAGAAAAACTTCTGTCTCATCACACGGGACTATACCGTATATTGCGTCAAGTAACACCTGTCACCTACGAGATCAGCCCCATCTATCCATCGTTATCTGCTGTGCGGTCCAGTGATATTGTACACGTATCGCGGATCAAGGCCTACAAGAATGCGTCAGATAACGACCTTTGAAGCACCGGGGGTAATGCCCCGCCACCGGGGGTCATGCTACGTACCAGTGCATGGGGACGACGAAGAACAGCATATAGACTGGCACGAGCTAATCTCTGTGGCTGGCGCTGCTCGCTTAACCGGCTGAAAATACATCTGTGACTACCCCTCCGAGTCGGTCTCCTTCTCGTAACAATATTGTCACGACGTCAAAACAGAGGTCTTGCCGTAGAGATTGAGACACCAGAAGCAGGTCGATCTTTTTAATTAGAACGCGCAAGCGAGTTCTTCTTCTTCGTCCACTTCGTAGCCCTTCGTGGCACATGCATAACTGCCATCGTCTTTTTTGAGCAAGCACGTGACAATATTATAGCCTCTTTCGGACCTCTATCAGACTGTCGTGATTTTTTATTACCACTGCTCTAGACTCTCAATTTTGCTTGCCTACTTCAACTAACCAGTTATTAGTTCCACCAACTATGAAACCCTGAAACCCTAAAAAATGATTTTTAGCTAATCTTGCTCCCAAGACCAATACTACGTCACGAAATCCTGTGGCTAAACTCGCGTCACGGTCCTTGACGCAATTTACGAATGAGGAACCTACGTCACAAGTCCCTGCCGGAAATTACATATAACATTCTAAAGAACATTGGCGGTTCGAAAGTATGCGATACAAACAGGAAAAGTAACATCCCACCACAGGCAGACGGTGACAAATGCTATGCAATACTTCCAGAAGAAGATCTATAGACGTTTACACTTTAGAGCAATCATATCTGATAGATCTCAGTGAATCTGGCTTTACCGTGGAGTCATCGATACACAATTTAATCCCGCATGCCATGCTCATGAGAGGCACATCTAGACAAACGAAAGCACATCAATGATAAGGGAAAATACCTTTTAACATAAGTTAATGCCAGTACCACCGATAACGACCGTAACAACATCGTCACGGGCACGCAACGTCCCTTGCTGTGAAAGCAAACTTGAACATTCAATAAATTTTACAAATCTATATGTGAGGCCGTAGGTTAACCTTTATAAGAAATACAATGACAAAGACTCCAATATGTGGCGTTTTCATCGAGTCGCTCGCAGAGGCGAGATGAAGTCTGCATTGGTGCTCGTTGAAACACGAGTCCCATTTGCGCGTTGTTCGGGCACCCACCGAATTTATGCGGATGCTTAAACATTCACTGATCAACGCACTCCTGCATGTCCCAGAAAAATCGGTCGAGCACGTTGTCCACAAATGTTCTTTCTAATTGCGTAGTGGCCTTTGGCAATATAGTCGTTTGCGACACCTCTACAGGCGAACTGCAATTCCTGGGGGTGATAAAGCTATTAAGCATAACGCTAAAGGGGCGTATTTCGGCACCAGAACAGGCGCGCAATATACCGCGGTCAAAGATTCGAGAATCCCCGCACAAAGGGTTGTCACACGGCATCTCTCCGTTGGACTCAGGAACGCCAAGGATCAAGTTCACATCAGGCATTGCTTAGTCGGACGCCCGCTGGGCTCCTGTGGATGCTTAAGCATTCCCTCGTGATGAACTAACACGAGAAGCAAGCTCACAAACTCGTTGTATTGGTGAATGCACGAATCAGCGAGTAGATTAATAAGGTATCGGCGAAACATGAAGACAAAAAGAAAGCTACATCTCGAATGAAGAAAGCCGTGTAGGCAATGGCGAGGCATGTGACGAAGAAGTGGAGTTCACTGCAGAAGCACGCGTGTCGTGCTCTCGGCTATGAATGCCAGCTGCGGTGACATTCTGTGACAGTCTCCTGGACAGAGACCGGCGAAGTCGTCCAGAAATGCGTCGTACACCGCGACGGCAGCGTCCCCCATGTCGTCTTCGTACGACCGCTGCATCCTTTCCTGCAGCTGCTTCGGACCAGCGTAGGCGGCAACCTGTGACGTGGAGTTAGTACTACAGTGAATGGTAGCAGCATAGTAGCGTAGTCTCTCAACAGCTTGTGGGACTCTGACAGTATTATTGAGGAACGAAGTATAGGAAAAATACTCTGGGAACATGATAGTATGGTCCAACTGATCAAACACGTCGAATGATGAGAACAGCGTAGTCGAGTATAGGTTTCAAAAAGGAAGGCTGCTGTGACGGTCGACAAGTGATCGCAAGCAAAGCAGACATCCCAGCACGATAAGTAGCATTCATTACCGCAACATTCAGTGTTGAAAGTAACTTGGTCGTTGCCGGAATGGTCGCTTTGTAACCTGATGGGCTTATTGCGTGTAAAGAATGTGCCTTATAAAATAAAGTACGCACAAAAAAGGCAACTAATCTGCACATACTCAGACAAATGAGCGCTATAGCCTGTTCAGAAATACTTGAATTCTACTTCAACAAAGGAGTAAAAAAATCGTCTTACCGATGGCAACCAACAAACCACAGAGGCAGTGCTTTCGCGGTACATTAGTTCGCTAGAAGCTGGGCCATATGTTTTGCGCATGAATGCGTGCAGTAGAAAATGCTTAGGTCACAGCCCCCACCTAACGGTCACAACCACCCCCATGTGGCTATCCAGTAACGAAGCAGCTGCACTCACGTAGTACACTGCGCCACCGTCCAGAGACTTCTCGATGTGCATGATCGCTACGACGCACTCCTTTTCGGCGGGGTTCTCGAACACTGGCTTGACGTTGCACACGCTCTCGAAGCTCGTCTTGTTCGGTCGCAGAACGAGTCCCGAATTGGGGAGTGGCACAGCGTGGGCAGAAGCCCCGAGAGCCACGGTTCGCGTGACGAAGGTGTCGCCCCCCACCTGCGTGGAAGCTTGTTCTGGTCGTGGCTTTCGAGTCCAGAAACACACGATGTCTTGGAGGTCATGTTGTGCTTCCATATTTTAATTTTTAGTAAGATTGTTACTATGGCTCCAAGCTCAGTTCGGCTACCAGAAATATTCTAAACATACACGTAATGGTAATTGTGCAGTTGTATTGTAATTAAGGCCTCCAATAAGTCTAAGCACGCAGTGAAACAAAAGTGCACTGTTTAATAATGAACTGTCTCTCTGAGCCAACATACTGGACGACATGTCCACAGAGCAAGCATGCTTTACACGTAAGATAAGGTAATATATATACCTCCTCCTCTTGGTGGATAAAAATGGGCATGATTTACACGTTGTATCACCATTATGATGGATGAACTACTAAAGCGACACAAGCGACGCAGTTATGTTTGAAACAAATCGGAAGGAAGCATAACAGTAAGCACACAGCCTCGCTTAGTCAAACCCTTAGAACGGCGACTCTTTTTCTTATTTTGGCACCCACCTGCAGGTTAGCGTACGCGAAATATGCACTGCCCAGTTGTCAAGTTCTCTGAGGAACTGGTGGTTCGAAGCAGATCATGCCATCTCTAATGACTAGCTCTAAATGTCTTGTTGACCGTCCACTACTACGCAGGCCACGTCAAAAATCAGCGCTTATGAGGTCTAATCGGCAACGGTCGTCTATTTCTAATTTCTTTTGCACCGATACTTTTCTTTTATATCATAAACTATTTTAGGGGCGAAGCTCCTTACACCATGGTTCGTATGTCCCGTGTTGTCGTAGTCGTCATAGTAGTCAGTTGCGTTGCATTTGATGTCAATAAAAATGGTATCACACCATATCCATGAAGTGAATGATGATGAGTGGGGCGAAGCGTCCATCAGTCCGTCCGTGCTTTTGTGTGACTGTACGCCTATCCGTCCGTACGTCCGCTTCGCCCCACTCATCATCATTCACCTCGTGAATATGCTGTGATTTTTTTTCCTTTACACCATAAGTATTACCGCCCTTTATAGATACGAATGCGAAGGCAAGACTTTGAATGGCTGGATGACAACCTTTTACATTGTTCTACAGTGCCTCTGCAAATCAACAACTCCTGGAGAATCTCGTCCGTATAAACGTAACATGTGCATAACAATTTCCGAAGCCCCCCGCCGCCACCGATGTCTTTTGCACAAGTGTCGTTATGCCTGGCGGCGGCATTCTCCACCAATCACTGTGCTCATTTGTGTTGCGACGTAGAGGTCCCCCCTATAGCGCAGTTTTGGACAGTCGCAAGAGCAATGCAAACTGTCCCAGGTTGCTCTCGGTGCTGCAAAGGCGTTTTTGCTCTACCAATGAATGACAGGGCATCAACTGCCTTCGAGCCCCACAACGGTGGTCTAGTGGCTAAGGTATTGGGCTGCTGACCCATAGGTCACAAGATCGAATCCTGGTTGCAGCGGCTGCATTTTCGATGGAGGCAAAAATGCTGTATATTGGAGCAAAAATGCTGTAGGCAAAAATGCTGCACATTAAAAAACCTCAGGTCGTTGAAATTTCCGCAGCCCTCCACTGCAGTGTCTGTCATAATCGTATGTTGGTGTTTTTTTTTTGTGGGGGGTACGTTAAAACCCTACATATCAACTCCCTTCTACCACTGAATCACGCCGGATCTGAAAAAGAGCTCCTTCAGCGTGTTTTCTAGTGCTCCTGTTCACCGTACGTAAGTCGCCATTGGGTACGAGACATCCAAGAACACATATACCGCACAGTTGGCGTTTGTCCAGCGTTGTGTCTGTTCTATGTCCAGCGCCTATTTCTGCTGTACCCTTTATACCCAGAAACCGCACTTGTTCTATGGACTAGAAACAATGTCCTCGTACAAGAAAGAAGCACAGTATTTCAACCGTGTCCATCGTCTCACCGAAACGCTGTAGGCGAACTTCCTGCGGTGGGTGGCGCCGAACGAGTCGCGTATCTCGCGAAACGCTGGAGCAGCGTACAGCCTGGCGCCGCTGCAGTGCACCGACGACCACCGGGGCCGAAGCTTGTGTGTCGCGAGGACCACGTGATCCACGACTGCCAGCAGCGGGTCGAGGTCGTACGGGGTGACGTAGCGCGGCTGCGGAGGCACCGTGAGCATCACCTTCACCCGGTTCGCAACGAGACTCTTTACGAGCGCGTGGAAGAGCCGCGGCTCCTTGAGGACGTCGCACTCGTCTCCCGGGTGGTTCCAGTCTAGGTTGACGCCCTGCGCGGCACGCAGACCCGAAAATTGAGGTTGAATTTCCAAATGCAGTGAGTGAGAGAAGTACCATAAGGCGGGAAAACTAAACAAGGAAGTTACGAGAAGAGCTCACACTACCGACTGTTCAATTTATTTATTTTTAGGTTGTCAGCAACCCATTAAACAGGCGAGATGGAACTGCGCTATCTAGCTTCAGAGCATGGGCGGACCCAAGGAAGGGGGGAGGGGGGCGGCGGAGCTCAAGTTTCCCGCCGGGCGGCTTCGCGGAAACACAGCGCCCCTGGCGTCGGTCCGGAATATTTTTAGAAGTTTGTCTTCGGTTACTGTCCATTGACAACCGACTGCTGGCCGTCCTGTCTGGTAACTACTTAAGAGAGGGCTACTTAGGTCCAGTTCATTTTCTTTTCAGTCTTTTAAAAGTGACTGGTCAGCCATTCAGTGGAAAAATGCCCCTGAAGCGTATTAGAGCGTGCGTAGCAGGGTCTGTTGACGAAAACTCCACGCAACTGCTCCAGCTATGACACTATCAAACTGCGTGGTGACTAGTTTTCACAAAGCTGTGATAATACAAAGCATCAGTGACGCAATCGATCAGTTGACGCTGTCGCACTGATTTGCTCGGCAAGACGAAATATATACTTATTTCATCGTTTACAAATGGCTGCCCTTCGACATTCGCGTCTTTTAATATGCCAAGAAAAGATGACATTGCGACATCGTGACAATGTAAACTATGCTGTATGTGTCATGATTAGTAGAAAGATGAAAATTATTTCTTCTACGTGCAACCGTATTTATTGAGTGCGCATCCGGAGCAGTTGGTAAATTGAGGGAAAAATGGGCCAAACCAGGCTATGTTTTAACGTCAGGGCCAGACACAACCTTCTCACCTTCTAGGCGTGAAAAATGGTTCTGGCTTCCTTCCTTTTTTTCTTCCTTTTTCCAAACAAAAAAAATGGTTTTTTCAATTTTTCTCTCTACCACAGCTATTCCGCTGGAAATGCTGCACACGGGCTCGGCGGCATGGCTGCGAAAGAAAACTACGTCTCTCACGGTGCTCCCAATGACGCGCGCTCTTGTGTGTGACGTAGGCAAGAATTTAACTGGTCGAGGAGCCAATGGAGACCGTCATAGTTTCTCATTGTGAACGGTCTTTCGTTTGGCCTAGACATATACCGCTTTCACTGTAAAAAAAAAGTCACTCAATTTCAAAAAGTCGTTCACCACTATTAAATCCTCACCAGACATTACTGAAAACGGGAAGTAATGGCTCTGCTTACGTCATACACGGGCCTGTCGGAGCCGGTATCGTTCACGATCCCTTCGACCATGTCCTTCCGCCACGTCGAGTCCCGGAGCATGCGCACATAGTCGGCGCTGTCGCTGCGACGGCCACCGAAAGTGACGTACAGGGGAATCGGCCTTCCTCGGTGCCGCAGTGTCCCGTCGAATCTCGAGGCCGACACGTTCTCGAAGAGCTCGGCATCCAGCGCTCTCCGAAAGCCGCCATCGATGGCTCCACCGAACCGATGCAGGGACACGCTGTAGAACACGACGGCCGTACAGTAGGCTGTCGGAATATGAGCCGCAGTGTAGGGTCTCTTCGGGTGGAAGAACCTGAAGTAGTGCAGTCAAAGAGATCTTGTAAGCAGACAAAATACGGACGAACCCGGATGTATCGAATCTGAATGGGACCCTGATGTTGTTCTATACGTGTCCCAACTTCTCAGTCAGGTAAACGCGATATTTCTTTGGTGCCGCACTGCTGCTCCTTTCTTGGTCACCGACATCTACCGGTGGCTAATGACATCATTCAGGACCATAACCAAGGAGTAAAATTATTTGTGGTTATGTCAAATGCAAGAATTTAAATACTCTATGCGGAGAACCCACTGCTGCTTTGAAATTTTGAAGATAGTGACCTCAAGTAATAATATCGATGTAACGAAATAGTTAGTATATAGACTCCTTTTTCACATCTCAAAGCTGCGATGAATTTTGGGCATGATGGACGACAGATCGGCTGTTCGAAGTAACAGCCTAACTGATCTAACAAAAACGTTCGTTACTATTCGAAAAGATATAACATGCCTCTGGCTACCGAGTAAGTAATTGTGAATGCATCGAACAAATATCGCATTTCCCTGATTTCGGGCGATTTGAGACTCCCTTCGATTCGTAAAATGTTTTATATGTCGACAATATAACCAATGGGACACCAAAGACGTTCGTTATACACAATAATTATTTATATGCTGGTATGAAACGAACGGGTCCCATTGTACTCAATTAAAATGAAGACTGATCCACCTATCGGCACACTTCACTGGAAGCGAAAAAGAGAGGCACACGCAGTCACTTGCTGAGAGCCTTGCACAAAATCCGTGCTCCACAGTTTGTGCGATCAGCCACAACACATAATAAGGTGTTGTCTTAAGAATAAAGCCCCCACCTTCCAAAACGCAACACTACTACGTAAAACTACTACGTAAAGCTAAAGTCGAACTTCATCGTCTGGCGTACTCATGGCGCCTATTGCGAACGCGAGCAAGAGAAACCAGCGAATGTTGTCCGCATGTTTGCGTGAGGTGTTCCTCAATCCGGACTTTGTTAGGTTAAATGGTGGCTATAAATTAAAAGGGTCATGACACTCACTTTATTTTACTATAATCCGTGTTATACGGTTTAATCCTTGTGCAATCACAAATGAGCTAGCGAAATTGTAGGGCATTTGGTCAGGTATCTGTAATCTATATTTGAATATTTTTACAAGCACCTGAGCGGCCTGAGAGTCGGCCAACATTCGCACACTCCCGAGTCGTGACAAGTAGCTAGCTGGGCAAGCGTCCAACATCTGGTGAACCATGGTTAGCCGTGGTCGAGATATTTTGCTATAGCGTGAAATCAAGGTATTTGGGCTTTCTTTCTTCACTTCGACACTGAAATTGAATGATGTGCAGCGGCTGACACTTGGCACGACCTTCCGATCGTCCCACGACCTTTGGGCCAGCAGTGAAGCACCATAACGGTTAGACCCCCGTGGCGGGTGAACACAATTTAGGTAACAATGAATAAGCTTCAATTCCCGAAATGTGTGATGCTTACACTATCCGAGAAAGAATACTAACTGTTCTCGCGGAAAGCAACCAGCGTGGCTGTTTTTCGCTGGTGAATGGCAAGGCAGGCGCGCCGTAACACTTGAGGCAGAGCTCACAGTTTTCTTATAGCTTTTTATCCAAATACAGAGCTGATTTTCTATTTGTGATATGGTTCGCCGTGCTTTTCGCAGATTCCAGTAAAATAGTGAATGTTTCTTTTTTTTTTTTGCGAAGAACGTAATTATGCAAACATGAATTTGTAGGCTATCGAGGGCAGCCTACCAGGGCTCAGCCCTGTTAATCTTTTCACTTTTTTTCTTATTCTTTCTTTCTCTCTCACTCTAGGCTATCAGAATTGTCACAACTCACTCTGTCTCGAATACGCTTTGGTGCCGCACAGCTGCTCCTTTCTTGGTCACCGACATCTACCGGTGGCTAATGACATCATTCAGGACCATAACCAAGGAGTAAAATTAATTGCGGTTATGTCAAACGAGAAAATTTAGATCCTTCACGCAGAGAGCCAACTGCAGCTTTGAAATTCTGAAAAGAGCGACCTCGAGTATCAATTTCTATGTAACAAAATGAATGAAAGCTAGGCCTTTTTTCACATCTCAAAGTTGCGATGAATTTTCGGCATGATGGACGACAGATCGGCTGTTCGAAGTAACAGCCTAACTGATCTAACAAAAACGTTAGTTACTATTCGAAAAGATATAACATGCTTCTGGCAACCGAGTAAGTAATTGTGAATGCATCGAACAAATATCGAATTTCCGCCTATTTTGGGCGATTTGAGACTCCCTTCGATTCGTAAAATGTTTTATATGTCGACAATATAATCAATGGGACACCAAAGACGTTCTTTATACGCAATATATTATTTATATGCTGGTTTGAAACGAACGGGTCCTATTGTACTCAATTAAAATGAAGACTGATCCACCTCTCGGCACACTTCACTGGAAGCGAAAAAGAGAGGCACACGCAGTCATTTGCTGAGACCTTTGCACAAACTCCGTGCTCCACAGTTTGTGCGATCAGCCACAACACATAATAAGGTGTTGTCTTAAGAATAAAGCCCCCATCTTCCAAAACGCAACACTACTACGCAAATCTACTACGTAAAGCTAAAGTTGAACTCCATCGTCTGGCGTACTCATGGCGCCTATTGCGAACGCGAGCAAGAGAAACCAGCGAATGTTGTCCGCATGTTTGCGTGAGGTGTTCCTCAATCCGGACTTTGTTAGGTTAAATGGTGGCTATAAACTAAAAGGGTCATGACACCCAATTTTTTTACCATAATTCGTGGTATACGGTTTAATCGTAGTGCAATCGCTGAGCTGGCAAAGTTGTAGAACATTTGGTCGGGTACCTGCAATTCATATTTGAATAGTTTTACAAGTGCATGAGTAACCTGAGAGTCGGCCAACATTGGCGCACTCCCGAGTCGTGACAAGTAACTAGCTGGGCAAGCGTCCAACATCCGGTGAGCCATAGTTAGCCGTGGTCGAGATATCTTCACATGGCGTGAAATCAAGGTATTTGGGCTTTCTTTCTTCACTTCGACACTGAAATTGAATGATGTGCAGCGGCTGACACTTGGCACGACCTTCCGATCGTCCCACGACCTTTGGGCCAGCAGTGAAGCACCATAACGGTTAGACCCCGGTGGCGGCCGTGAACACAACTTAGGTAAAAATGACTAAGCTTCAATTCTCGAAATGTGTGATGCTTACACTATCCGAGAAAGAATACTAACTGTTCTCGCGGAAACCATCCAGCGTGACTGTTTTTCGCTGGTGAATGGCAAGGCAGGCGCGCCGTAACACTTGAGGCATAGCTCACAGTTTTTTTATAGCTTTTTATCCAAATACAAAGCTGATTTTCTATTTGTGATATGGTTCGCCGTGCTTTTCTTAGATTCCAGTAAAATAGTGAATGTTTCTTTCTTTTTCGCGAAAAACCTAGTTATGCAAACATGAATTTGTAGGCTATCGAGGGCAGCTTACCATGGCTCAGCCCTGGTTAATCTTTTCACTTTTTTTCCTTATTCTTTCTTTCTCACTCTAAGCTATCAGAATTGTCACAAATCACACTGTCTCGAATACGCAGAGCAGGGGCCGAAACTGGGGCTTCGGGTCTGGATGGCCTCTATACGGTGCGCTGTAGGCTCCTGAGACGACCACAGAAGAGACGTTGTCCAGCTGCGCGGAGGCGCTGCCATTGCAAGAGATGGGAACGTCGGCGTCTTCGACGTACACCTCCTGTAAACAGAGATAAGGGAACTCCGTCCTCAGCGTCTTTGCCATTTAGATCGAGTAAGTTGAAAGAAAAAAAAATTGCACTGACTTAGCTCGGCTATGCCACGATGTGCGTCGCATGAGCGACGCATCGACGGACGGACGGACGGACGGACGGACGGACAGACAGACAGACAGACAGACAGACAGACAGACAGACAGACAGACAGACAGACAGACAGACAGACAGACAGACAGACAGACAGACAGACAGACAGACAGACAGACAGACAGACAGACAGACAGACAGACAGACAGACAGACAGACAGACAGACAGACAGACAGACAGACAGACAGACAGACAGACAGACAGACAGACAGACAGACAGACAGACAGACAGACAGACAGACAGACAGAGACAGACAGATAGATAGATAGATAGATAGATAGATAGATAGATAGATAGATAGATAGATAGATAGATAGATAGATAGATTAGATAGATAGATAGATAGATAGATAGATAGATAGATAGATAGATAGATAGATAGATAGATAGATAGATAGATAGATAGATAGATAGATAGATAGATAGATAGATAGATAGATAGATAGATAGATAGATAGATAGATAGATAGATAGATAGATAGATAGATAGATAGATAGATAGATAGATAGATAGATAGATAGATAGATAGATAGATAGATAGATAGATAGATAGATAGATAGATAGATAGATAGATAGATAGATAGATAGATAGATAGATAGATAGATAGATAGATAGATAGATAGATAGATAGATAGATAGATAGATAGATAGACGAACGAACGGATGGATGGACGCTCGGAACAACAGATTGGCGGATGGACGGACAGGCTAGCTAGCAAGGTCACGCGATTCAAGCGTTAGCTCTCTATATGACACGTAACTCCAGGAGCTTCCAGCACGACAGCTTTGTGGCGTGTGACGTCACTATCCCTTGAGTATGCGCAGAGCGGCTCCCGGATAAGCCACACCAAAATGCTCAACCTTCGCCAGTGTAGCTTACGGTAGAAAAATTTGAAATTCATTAGAAGGCGACAGCCTTACGCGTTTGACTCACCAAACGTGAAAATCGACCTTTGGTGACGGCAGCGTCGTCATGAGAAAAGCTAATGGTCGTTATAACGTGATGACTTCTACACGGTGTCACCTATCACAAATGTTGGTGACGCCATCATGATGGCACATACATGGACGTCGCATGATGCCGTCGCAACATGGCATCATCGCTTGGTCAAAGCTGTGCCGATCACAGAGGCAGTCCAGACCCACGCGGGACGCAGAAAGCTTGCAACTTATTCGATCCCACGGGCACTACAAGACCACGTTCGTTGAAGAAACCTTCCGGGGGGAGGGTTGAAGGATATTTACACCGACTCAGAAGTGAAGATGTTTTTCGCCTTTAGTCCTGTTAGGCGAGTGCATAAAGACCTGCATAACAAATTCGGTTTATCAGGCTCACGAAGCTACAAAAAAAAATAATCGTAGAAGAAAGTAAGGTGCGCAAAGCACGGGCAGAGGAGAAATGGGCAGCACAATCGTCCATCATAGTATCGGACGCAACCTGCGGATGAGGAGTAAAAAAAAAAGACCAGCGCTTATTTTTCTTTACCTATGCACAGAACGCGAACAATAAAAATCCTTAGTTAAGTTGAATGGCAACAATTTCATTGTAGAATAAAGCGTCCGAATCGAACGACAAGGATCAAGACATATACGAGACAAAAAATTCAATAGTCTTGAAATGACAACGCCCATCGTGTGATGACGTGTTTGCGTCGTCTTTCACAGATTTTGGCCGCTGGTTCCGTTAACGTCTATGCTTAAGCTTCGACAGCCCCCGACGCGGTGGTCTAGTGGCTGAGGTACTCGGCTGCTGATCCGCAGGTTGCGGGATCGAATCCCGGCTGCGGCGGTTGCATTTCCAATGAAGGCGGAAATGTTGTAGGCCCGAGTGCTCAGATTTGGGTGCACGTGAGCCCTCCACTACGGCGTCTCTCATAATCATATAGTGGTTTTGGGACGTTAAACCTCACATATCACCATCAAATTTCGAACAACTGCGTCGGTGATGTTGACGTTCCTGGTTATCTTTTCTTTTCTTTTAACGGCATGTCATGACGCGTTTCCATCAGTGTCCACCCTCATAACAATTTTTGTCATTGGTTAAAAAAAGTGCTTTATATACCCTACCAACAAGGAACTTTGGCAAAATCAGTGGCGCAGTTGCCCAGAAAAAGTTCTCACATACTGCATATTTAGGCGGCCGCCAACGAGTTAAAGCATTTGCTACGTAGCGCGTGTTAAGGAACTTTCCTTGTGTTATTGTTCCAACTGAGTCTTCTAACAATACAGTCCGGTGCGCAAACTATAAAAAGCAGGCGCACCAAAACCAACCATCACCTCCTCTCTGGCTCGGTTTGACTGAGGTCGGCTGAAAAGAACACTCGACATTGCCTTCTGGCAGATTATTAACACTTTTCTGGCTTTTACATGCCATAACCGCAATATGATCACGGGGAACGCCGTCGTTGAGGGCTCCGGAAATTTGCACCATCCGGTATTCTTTAACATGCACTCACACTACGCAGTACACGAGCCCTTTAATTTTTGCCTCCAATTGGAGTGTGACCGCCACATCCGTAATCGAACCCGCATCCTTCTCGTCAGCAGCCGATCACCGTAAACGCTGTACCACGTGACGGACCATGCTAAAAGAGAACATCCCAATATGAGCACCACCGCTTGTTTATAAGACGCCCGGCTTAAAGCATCACCAACTTTTTTTCACTTGCCTGCTGATCAACGGACCCGACTTTTCCGTCCGTGCCATTCTGGGGGGAACGTGGGGCGGCATGCCGCTTGGCGCCACCAGCCACTGAGCCCATCAAAGGTATGAGCACGAACGCCAGAGGCAGGAGTATCAAGGCACCCGCGGCCGTGCACAGGATCATGGGCTGCCAGAGGCGACCCCTCGTCACTTCCGGTATTGGCGATTCCATGGGCGCCTCCTGTCGGTCGTTGCATGAGAATAATGTGCGGCGCGCTAATGCTTTGTTGACACCTCGTGAGCACGTGGCGACTATAGTGTAAGCATGAGAACGCAGCTCCTACGCTGGTTTCAGACACTCTAAAGGTCAATTTACGTCCATCTATAGTTGACCGTTACTATGGCCGACCATATGACTTGAACACCTAGACTTGTTCTGTCCTCTATATAAGTTGGGGGCCAATTAAGACAATTACTGATAAGTCTACGAGTCCTTCCCTCCCTAGAACATAAAGACATACTAATTATTTTCATGTGTGGACCGTATTTCAACACTACGTGGCAAGAATGACAGAGTAACAAGTCAAAGAAAAGTTGTATTGACATTCTAGCACTTATATATATGCAGACATAGCATAAAAGAAAATCAGAGGGTTTGTGAAGCTGATCATGATAAGTTCGAACAGCGTGACAGAACGTCGACAGAACTCAAACTTACCATGGTCCTCAAACAATTAGCTGGCCAGCGGATTTTGTACACGCGAAATCAATTTATGCAGGACTTGTCTGCCACATTCACCACCTTCGTAAGCAGAAGGACGAGCACGCAAAGAGGACCAGCATGCAACATTCTTGTTTTTCTTTATATTTATTATATGTGCGCTATACAAAATAATGGCTTCCTAGGCCTCATCACCTGATTCTGGGCTTTTTGTAGTTACTATTTCATCTCCGGTTCTTTGGTTGCAACGTTTATTAGTGTGGTATAGTAAAAAAAGTTAGCTCAGCGCTTCACTGCTAGTGTTAAACATGTCACGAAGATACTCTTAACGGAATACCCAACTTCAGCATACCCCTCTTTGCTCAGGGACGACCGACCACTCAGGCGCAGAATGGGAACTCGGTCCTGGTGTAAGGCCTTTTGCATCCTCAGTGGGCCACGTCAGGGAGTGCACCTTCACGCTGTTCTCCGTGGGCATCGATGGCGGTATGAATACCTGGGGTATGTAACAAAGAAGAAATTAAAAAACAATACAGCAACATAGCAGTTCTGAAGGTGTGTTGCCTGTTCCATACCAACGTGCGTGCAATGCTAAAATAAAAATCGCGGTAACATTGCTGTTGTTTTCATACGCACTGCAAACTTGCTAAGTTCACCACGTGATAGTTCTCATGGTGGCACCAATCACTAGCACAATATTCTGGATAATCCGTGTACGTTATTAACCTCTACTAGAAATAACGTCAAGGTGACATGACCTTGAATATAAAAGCAAGATTGCAGATTTCCTTGACAATATACATTTCCCAGAGTAGTTTCTGACATGAAGCTGTTGAAAACTTTCTAAACATACGACTTTAGGAACTCACGGTCTAGTCGGCTAAAATGTTTCCAAAGGACACATTTCAAGCAAGGTCCGCAGTGGAAAATAATTTGGATGACGTGTTACTGTTCGGCTTTGTTTCTTTGTAGCGCGCAAAAAGTTCACACCCTTATAGCATTGCATCACTGATACATTTTTGTTCTTTTTCGCTTAACTTACAGATTAAAGAAGTTCTTAGAATATTCCTTCATGTTGTACTGCAATTAGGCACTACAGGGCTACGATGGTTTTTTATATCGTCGCATCAAACTTATATATTAAGCCTGCTTACATAATAGGATTATGTACACTAAACAATAGGCTGCAGGGGTATAGTTTTTTGTTAGCCCACTTAGGACTGATGATATGTATGCCTGGCTTCATTTTGCAAAACCGAGCACACCACCTGGTCCCTACCTACTGAAACTCTGATAGCCCTCTGAAGCAGATTACGTGGAGTAACGCCACGCCTTTCGCACAGTGTTAGCAGTATTTTCTAACACTGTGACCTTACGAACTTGCGATCCACTGGATCAAGGTCTTTTCGAAGACGTGGACGACCTTGAGAAACAGCCGTGTAGCTTTGACTTTGTATTAAGAACACTCACACCTGCGCCGAGATAGCTGGCAGATGGTACCAGTTCGGTTGGTACTGTTGTGCCGGGTTCAATTTTAGGGGCGAGCTCCGTGGAACATCCTGTGTCGTCGCCAGGAGTCAAATGAACTGCCTTTTCCAGAACGAGAATGACAATTCACACACACACACACACACACACACACACACACACACACACACACACACACACACACACACACACACACACACACACACACACACACACACACACACATCGAAAAATGTTCCTCTTGCAATACCTCAAAAACGTGTCAGTACTCCTTCAAGCAAGCTCGTGACAAATCTAATGTTCTATTCTTGTTTGTCTTCAAGAACTGCAGTTACAGCTAAAACGATGGCATCACCTTCATACTTTTTCAAGCGCACTCTGCCATGTTAAGCGCAGTCACAGATAACTTAAATCACTAAGGGAGCCTTCACTTTGTGGCACTGTCGACCCCTGCGTATCATACCTCAACGTTTCTTGTTGGACATGACATGGTGGTTTCATATGCCCAGCAGGCTTGGTCAGCTGACGACAGAGGAAGGAAAAATAAACGACGTGCTTCAGTGCGGTAAAGCCAAGCTTGTTAAGCGATAGCAGCACCGACCCCGAAAAGCATGTTGAAGCGGTGTCGCTCAAGCTCCGGTGCCGCTAGAGCCACTCTTCAGGGCGCCCGCGCGACTACCAGCGGACACTCTGTCCACATCTGTCCGCATTGCTCTTTGTACTTCCTGTGCGGGAGTAACGTGACGGGAGTCGAGGTGGTTCAGGTCTCGAGGCACGTGCACCAGCCTATGTACTTCCGGCTTCCGCCGAATGACGGAGAAGGGCGCGCGACACTAAGCAAGTCCGCTGCTCTCACAACGCACGTGCGACGAGGAAGTTTACCTTGGCTAATTATTAATGTTCAATGCGGCTTCAAAGTTGTATTCTGGGTTCTTACCAGGAGAGGTAGTGAAAAGAAATAGCAGAGCCATCCCTCTAAGGCACCTCGCTTACAATTTTCAGCCGAAACTTACGCTACAAATCGGCAGCGACTCAGTAAAGCGGGTATTCGTGGCGCAATATTGAGTCCTTCTGGTTCATTAGTGCATGAGCGAGCAATGAGTCGTAAATGATTGAGCTACCACGTTTTCATCGCTATTTACGAACCAATCTGCCTCTCACACTACGTTCAGTTATATGCATTCCTATAGTAGTAGATAACTATTTCATAATACGTTATGTTATGCCCATAGTGCAATACGATTGACGAGCATAAGACGACGCAATAATAGGCACATAAACAGTGACAAAGAGGCTGTTATAAGACATAAAACGAGTGGCGCAATGTTCTTTTATGTGTGAGACATATTGACCATTTAGTAGAGACAAAGAATGCTTTTCTGAACTGGGGCACGGAATTACAAAGGCTATCGCTTCTGAACCGCAAGTGTATTTCCGGGGATTTAGGCTTATGTACCAACGCTCAGAAGACATTATAACGGCACACTGGGGACTTTTGTTGCAAGGTATAAACTTTACCTCGTGATATAGCTTTAAGCTACGCTGCTTAGTTTCTCCGTTATTTCGCTAATTCAACATCACTATTTGTAGCCTAGAATAGTTGTACTAACAACAATGTGGAAGTTATGCATAAACTGCAATACTTCAGTAATTTCTTAGTTTGGCAGTACGTTATGTTGGGATAGTTGATACATATTAGACTGAAATACGTGGCGCAGGGTTGCCAATGAGAAGAACTAGAAGAGAAAAAAGAGCGCCAACTCACAACTAAGTTTATTTTCATGAAGCATTCACAATATATAGGCTCTTGGAGGACATTGCGCAGACCATTTCATTCACCGCACGTGCAGGCATGAACATTTTGAAGATGTAATAAACGATTATTGCAATTATGATATCTGGGAACCAGCAACAAACAGATATGCCTGATGTAAAGACGTCAAAAAAACCAAACACATTCAAGCCTGCGCAAAAAAATGCGAGGCAAAAAACGCAAAAAAGGACTGACAGACCCTTCGTAGCAACTATCTAAAGTACATCTAGATCCAACAGTTGTAATTCACTATTATGTAACAAAACTGAAGGCACGTTGGCGCACGAGTCACCTTTCTTCCTTATGTGAAAGGCTTTGAGTAACTCCCGCGCCACCGCATCCCGGCTCCTTCCAAGTAGTCACGTGCGATCGAACTGCGGCGTGCAGCCACACGAGGCACAGTGGAAGGGCAAATGAGACCCTGTTCCATTCCTAATTGATAAAGAATGCTCTCTTAAAGTCATTTGTACAGCACCCTGACTGGCCTATATAGGCCTTGCCACAGCTCAGGGGAATTTCGTAAACAGTGTCCACGGCACAACGCAGGAAGAGCTTTGCGCGCTTCTTATCGCACACTGCCTTGGCACCTCTTGAATAAATGCGGGCACAGAGCCTTGAAAGCTTATTCGGAGCAGACAAAACCACCGGCACATGGTGCCGATTTGCAACTTTTTTCAGGTTGTGGGAGATTTTGTGCATGTATGGTACAACATGCGGTATTTTCCTCTGTCCTTTCAATGGCTCTAGCCTTCTGCGTTCCCCTTTCAGCCTCTGAAGCAATGTTTGAGACACACTGATTAAGAACGAATAAGGAAACCCGGCTGCAGTGAGCCGCGATAACTAACAGGAAGAACTATCACACACGGTGCGCTGGCATGACTTGGACAGCACACAACGAAAGCACAAAGCAGTTATAGACCTCTTCACCACTTTAGAATGTGCAGAATCATATGAAAGAAGTCCTTTTCTCGTTCTAGCGCTGAACTTCCAACAGACATGACTCTCGCCCAGAGTCAGGTTAATATCTAAAAACTGCAAGCTTTCGTGAATGGGCACTTCATGGGTAAAAAGCAGGCCTTTTTCATGTTGTCGGAACAGGTTTAAAACCAAATCTACCTCGTTAGAGTGCGTTACAGGGTTAGTAGAAGTCAACACCACGAGGAAATTGTCCACATATCTAAAATCTTAAACTCTTTTCCTGGATCAACGGCATTTTCTAAAGCACGATCAATAGACGCCAAAAAAATGCTACAAAGAAGAGGTGCAACGCAGAAGCCAATACAAATGACTTTTCTTTGAACAAAGAACCCATTATTAAAAGAGACAAAGGTGCTACGAAGGTAAAATTCTAAAGGTGACATGAAGTTGGAAACGGATACGCCAGAGGTATTGATAAATGTTGTGCCCCCATGTTCCTCGATACAGTCCCTTACACAAGATAAAAGTTTATTATGAGACACTGAATAAAAGAGATCCTCAACGTCAATCGAAAGAAGATAACTGATGTCACTTCTGCTTTTCAAGAAATCTATGACGTCGCAGGAGCTTTTTGTTGCGAAAGGATCTACAAAGGCTAACGCAGTTAAATTTTTTCAACAGATAGCGACTCACTTGCATCTGCCAAGTATCATTTTCTGTCACAATTAACCTAAACGGCATGTCAACTTTGTGCGTTTTTACATTGAAAAACACTTCCAAGCAAATTTTCTTGCATTCAGAAACTGATTTAGCCAGATTGGCTAAATTAAAGCTGTTGCACAATTCAACAGCACGACTTTTTACCTTTGACGCTTTTACAGTTGTAAGCTTAAAATTCTTCATAATAGCAGAAATGGCTTTGTCGTGGAAACTGGAAGTAGACATCACCACAAATCCGCCTTCTTTGTCTACCTGAAAAAGGGAAAGTTCATGCTCCTTGAAGTACGGAACCACTCCGCCTGTGGTCAACTTGGGACGGTCATTTCTACGGTTCCCCAAAGTGAGTCCGCACCCTCAAGCAGGCAGCGCTCGCGATTTTCCTCATCAGCACTGCGGGAAATGCCTCGGTTCAAGGCAAGCACTTCGTGGGTTGATACCTTAGGAACAACGCAGAACTTTGGTCCATTCTTGAGCACCAAAGCAACCATCTCAGGAAGAGACACGTTCCCAAGAACCCTTAAATTGTCCGGCATTGGTCGCTTGGTCTGGAGCTTGGAAAGTCGAACCAAGATTCACTGCCACCAGTACTCCGTTGTGTCAGTTGCTGAGCGACGAAAGAACCGCAGTTGTTCCTCAGCAATTATTCCCGGGAAACTTTTATTTTTATTTTTATTTATCATATACTGCGAACCATTTAAGGTCCAAGCAGGAAAGGTTGAGAAACACCACAGCCGTAGCAGGTCATGGTATAGGCGTACTTGCCTCCAAAGTTCCGACTTAAGAATTTCGCCGATGCGTTTAGCATGGCCAAACGAGGGTTGAACAGGCCATTGCAAGGACAGAGAAAAAGACCGCATGTTGTACCATACATGCACAAAATCTCCCACAACCTGAAAAAGGTTGCAAATTGGCACCATGTGCCCGTGGTTTTCTCTGCTCCGAATAAGCTTTCAAGGCGCTGTGCCCACATTTAGTCAAGAGGTGCCAAGGCAGTGTGCGATAAGAAGCACGCAAAGCTCTTCCTGCATTGTGCAGTGGACACTGTTTTTGAAATTCCCCTGAGCTGTGGCAAGGTCTATATAGGCCAGACAGGGTGCTGTACAAAAGAATTTAAGAGAGCATTCTTCATCAATTAGGAATGGAACAGGGTCTCATTTGCCCTTCCGCTGTGCCTCGTGTGGCTGCACGCCACAGTTCGATCTCACGTGACTACGTGGAAGGAGCCGGGATTGCGCTGGCGCGGGAGTTACTCGAAGCCTTTCACATAAGGAAGAAAGGTGACTCGTGCGTCAACATGCCTTCAGTTTTGTTACATAATAGTGAATTCCAACTGTTGGATCTAGATGTACTTTAGATAGTTGCTACGAAGTGTTTGTCAGGCCTTTTTTGCGATTTTTTCCTCGCATTTTATTTGCGCGGGCTTGAATGTGTTTGGTTTTTTCGACGTCTTTACATCAGGCATATCTGTTTGTTACTGGTTCCCAGATATCATAATTGCAATAATCGTTTATTACATCTTCAAAATGTTCATCTCTGCACGTGCGGTGAATGAAATGGTCTGCGCATGTCTTCCAAGAGCCTATATATTGTGAATGCTTCATGAAAATAAACTTAGTTGTGAGTTGGCGCCCTTTCTGTCTCTTCTCGTTCTTCTCATTGGCAACCTTGCGCCACGTATTTCAGTCTAGTTCTTAGTTTGGCTTAAGCATGTATGCGATACGAAATCTGCTTTCCAAACTTCTTTTTTTCTGCTAATTTAATATGTGAGTTCTAAAGTCTCATTTCTATTAAATTAGCCATCTGGCAAGAGAAATGCATACTGTGAACGCTAGCCAAAAATAGGTGGCGTTTTCTGACGTGTCGGCTCCCCATATGCGAGCTTTGTTCACAATAAGATTATTAAGAATGGCACAGGGTATTTAGGTACTCATATAATTTGACGTTCTACTAAGTACTGTGTAGACCTCCGCTTTTGACTAAGTTTACTTATTCTCCGCGTTTTAGCTCGGTATCTAGAACTGGCAATATGCAGTGGGTATTTGTTTCAGTAAACAATTTGTTCTTGTTTTTTTTTTTCATTGTTTCATATCAAGTTTAAAGTGTACTTTGGAGATGCTTTCATGCATGCTGTACGATTGAAATTGCTAACGTACAAAACTCACCTTTGGCGTGACATCACTCTGGTGGCCACGGTGTTCATCGGATGTTCCAACAACATCCTCTATGCTTCTATATAGGCCTGTGGTCTTTGTGGTGGAATTGGATTGCGGTGTCGGTGTTTCGCTAACAGCAGCATCCTCTTTCAGACCACCAGGAACGTTCGCCACTGGAGATTCGACAAGAATTTGTCCCGGGGGCAACAGTCCTTCTTCAATGCGAGCGACTTCCTTAACGAATTGTGGTCGCCCGGAGATTGCCGGAGAAGAGCATCTTAGCGCTGCGACTTCTTCGGGACTATCCACGACGCCAGCGCCTTCGGGTCTGTCCACGAGACCCGTAGAACTGTGTACGTCATTGGACACAACGCTGGTCGACGGTTCGATGCTAGATACTCGTTCTATAGAAGGCGTCGTCGGGCTAGACGGAGCAGTTCCCTGCTGCTGGCGACGCCGTGTCGCCTCTACTGAAGACGTGGGGAGTGGCACCTTTCTCGAAGTGTCATCCCTGGTGCATATATCAGGAGCTGCAATTACGATCATTCAACCATGAGTAAGCACGTGCAGAGTAGGCACATTGAGTTTCGAAAAGAATGAATCACCACTTCCCTATACTTTGTTAGACTTGAAATAATTGGGTTTTTTTGCTTCCCGAAACTAAAACATGGCTGTCAGGGACACCACAGTGCGGGCCTCCGAAAATTTTGAGCACTTAGTGCTTTTAACGTGCAACTAAATCTGAGTCACGCACCTCTCTAGTGCCTTCATTGCTTGCTATCACAGAGATGGACGAATTTGGAATCCCGTAGTCTGAAATGTGCATGCGTTGAAAATGTGGCCATAAAAACAACTAAACATCAAAAAAATCGTTGTGCTTGATACGCTTTTTCTTGCAGTCACTCTCGAAAAACCTTGTCTGCCTTGAGTCTTATAAACTATCTCAACTGGATATAATTTGTCATTCAGCATACCGAAGCACCACAATAAACTAACTGCAACAACAAATGCAACAATTCGATTGATGCGTTCAGATGATTCTGCAGAAACTGTGTTTTTACCATCGCTATGGCAACCTTCGTACACACCTTCCAAGGTCGTCATCACCGACTGAACGGATGAAAGCTTGGCGGGCGTCCGGCTAGACACAGTCTGTTTCGACGGTGCCGTTCGGCTGACCGCACGCTTTGTCCGGCTTCTGGACGTCCGTTTGGCTCGCCCTGGAAAGGTACACCGGAGGCGAGGCCAAACACTCTTCGGTCTGCACAGCTGTAGTCCTCTGCAGCTTCTCAGGACTTGGCGTTGAGGTCATCACCTTGGCTTGAACAACGCCGTCATCACGACTTCTCCTCGGTAGAAGGGGAACTGGTAGTGGTCGAAAATGTGGAATACATGCTATCCGAGCTGCTAGCTTCGTCACTTGAACTTTTTCGGGACGGGTAACAAGCAGTGTCCGTGGATCTGTGCTCCCGACCAACGATTTTCCGAGGACTTGGTTTACTCGAGGCTTTTCGGGCGTTTATCGAATGGACGCCTCGGCTCCCTGGCAGTGCTTCCCGCGACCTACGCTTAGAGGACCCCTTGCTTCCACCTTTCGCGCGGGTTCTTGTTTTCTTCCCCTTGAACTCTGAAGAGCTCGAGCTGCTGGACGAAGAACTCTCGTCAAACGACTCTTGGTCCCCAGGAATGAAGCTCCTTGTTGACGTAGGTATGACAGCTCTCGATGGGACTTTCATCTCGATATCCTTGTTCTTGTACTTCCGATTGTCGCTGGTCTTGGAGAAGTGCACACTCTGGGACGGGCGTAGCGGGGAGTCGGTGGTCCCGGTGCTTACTTTCTGCGGCGACGACAATATAGACAAAGTATTCAACTTCGTCGAAGCGCCTGCACCCGTACCGGCTCCAGGAACAGTGGACGTCGCGGGAGAACGCTTCAGGTTGGTGCGAGGCATGACGTCACGCTCCGAGTTACGCCCGGAACGATGAAGCCTTGATGACGACGAATGGCCCGCCTTTTCCCGTTGGTTAGAAGGCGAAACGAAGACCATACGGTCACCTGTTGTGGGAGCGTGGTCTCTTGTGCGAGAAGTAACGGTTGCGGCTCGCGTCCCGTCCCGCGGTCGGGTACCAGCTGGACTTCTCTTTTGTCGAGCGAGAGGTCTTCCCGTGTAGGCGCCGACAGATGGGCCTTTGTCGATGCTAACGCCGCGCCGTGGGACGTCCGCAGACCGGGAAAGCCGAGCCTGCGCTGACTCCCACGCATCCACATCTCTATGTATGCTGGAACAAAGAGATTTGGAGAACACTCATTTATTTTGACTTGTCAATTTTCGGAATTCCTCATATCCACATGGAAGGAGATAACTGTTACAGCAGACTGTATCTCTCTCGCTGATGCACGAAAAGCTAAGCTTCTTATCATACTGAAGTACTTACATTAGCTCAGTTATGTGAATCTCGTCACCGATGATTAGCTCTTATGCTCTAAAACTGCGCATGCCTGTCTCCTTTCCATTGGTGGTGATTTTTTGTGAATGAACCGCATTTATTGATTGATAGGGAGGGGGGGGGGATGTTAACGTCCCAAAACCACCATATGATTATGAGAGACGTTGCAGTGGAGGGCTTCGAAAATTTCGACCACCTGGGGTTCGTCAATGTGCACCCGATTCTGAGAGCGCGGGCCCACAGCATTTCCGTTTCCATTGAAAATCAGCCGCCGCGGCTAGGATTCGATCCCGCGACCTGCAGCTCAGCAGCCGAGTACCCTAGCTGCTAGGCCAATGCGGTGGGGCGAACCGCAGTTGTTAGTTCACCTATCGTACGGGCCAGGGGCGAAGCGAAAACTTTCTGAAAAGGGGGGCAGCTTTTTAAAGTGGTCATTTCTCGCTCTGCATGCCATGGCGAAAAAAAATACTTCGAAGGTGGCGGAAGCACGGGCCTGCTTTGCCATTGGTATGTGCCACATTGCACTTAGATGAAACACATAAAAGAAAAAGTGACCCAGATCACAGTTCTACTGCCACTTGTTTGCAGGAAACAACACCTGAAAATTCCTCGCGGCAGTGTAAAATATGAGATCAACACGGATGATATGGCAAAAGACTAACAAATACACATGCCGCTGGGTTCTAGATTGTTGTACGTTACCAACGTAATAGTTTAACGGTGTAAGCTGTAGCATAATGGATCTATTAATCAGCAGAATAGCAGTGCATCTGAGTTCGCATCGCGAAAATATTTCTCTTGCATGTTAAAGCAAAGTAATAACAATTTTATTTCAAACAGAACGGAACACTGATTTCAGAAAATCTAATTATGATACAGAACGTGATCACAGTTTGGCACATCAAAATTTTGACTATAAAGCAAGAAATGCGAGTTTCATCAACGTTATAAACGTATAAGCTCTGAATTTTGTGAGCTGGAGGTCCTCGCCCTTACATTAAAGCGATGACAGCAACGATGATGAGGAATAGATTCTCTTGTACGGGAAGTGCTACCAAGCAACTTTTTTTCACCGTCCAAAGAAAAGGAAGCTTCCTGTCAAGCACGAGAATGGCTGTATCTAATCTTTAGTAAAGGCCTCTGCACAGATCTGTTGATGAGGGGCGCGTACATTGAAGGCATCCAGGGTTATCTGCGACACCCTCAGGTTTTGATAAAGTTCACCGAAATGGGTTTCAAAAATGTGCCAGTACTTTTGTACATCGTCATGACAAACATGTAGTCTTCAAGCCGATCATCAAGAAAATGGCACAAGTGGTCTAGGGGCTAAACTTCTCGGCTGCTGACCCGCGGGTCGCGGGATCGAATCCCGGCTGTGACGATGGCATTTTCGATGGAGGTGAAAAGGCTTTAGGCTCTTGTGCTCATATTTGAGTGCACCTTAAAAAACCCCCAAGAACCCCAGGTGGTCGAAATTTTTGGAGCCTTCTCCAAAAATGTCTCTGATAATTATGTGTTGGTTTTGGGACGTTAAACTCCACATATCATACATCAACCAATCAAGAAGATGGCACGACGCACGAGTGAAATCTGCTGTGTTTATGCTGCGCAACGGACTGAACGAGTTAAAAGCAAGAAACTCAACAAGCGGTAATGAGAAGTATTAAGAAGAAAGAATCGCCTAGCTTTCTGTAAGTATTTGTAGTATCATAAAATCAATGACATCTACAGTTACGCGGACTCCCCGCATGCCACAAACCCGGGTCAGGAACGCGCATGAACACCGTCAGTGACAGCGCGCCAAAATGAGCCTCACCTGGCGGATCTAGTCTCGGTGTAGCTCTCGCTTTCCGAACCATTGCTGAACAAATCCCAGCTGGCTGAACTATCGTCAATGCGCTTTCCTGTGTGGTGATGCGGATTCATGGTCCTTCTTAATCAAGTTGGAGATACCTGTCCCTTTCCACAGGTGGCACCCACTGACCTTGGGGGAGTGGTCTATAAAAGAGCGACGAGAAATACGAAGGCAACCGTGAAGAACAGATTGTTCTCTGTAGAAGACGATGCTGTAGAAGATAAGCCTTAGATACGTCATTATACGGGAAGCTTGATTATTAGTATGAACAAGAGTGATTATATAAAGATCACGTGATCATGACATCAAGTAAGGGATGTCACCGTGACTTCACACATGGATGCTTTCTCTTTCCCTGAAAAAAATACCCAAAGAAGGTGATGACGCGTCAGACGCGTAAATATAAAGTTGTGGATTCACATCCCAAGATTGGAACCGTCGGTATTGTAAAGACGATAGTCTTTCTTGGGGACCTTCGACCCAAAAATTGTGGTTTGTCTGTCTGTTTGTTTGTTCGCTCTTAACGGCTCCGTGTACTTGAAACGGCCGACCCCATCCGCAGCGCCCACCTATGTTGCTCAAGGTTGAGCGTTCATACTTGTGCAATTGTCAATTAAAAAGCAATTATGGCGCATATATGAGACACCATAACAACACGTCAATATTATGTATGTGTGTTTTTTACTAGAAAAGGCATACATAAGTAATTTTAAGGATCGTAGCCTTTATAACGCTGCGCTGGCTATGCAACGCTTGCACGAAACGGCAAGTGTTTCCAACGCTTTGCTAAGACGACACGGTGGTAGCACCTACCAGTCACCTTGCGTTCTACACCTTATCACCTCAGAGACGGGCGCACACGGGGTGCGAGGATAACTGCCAGATAGCGCTCATGTGTCACGTGTGACGTGACTTGATGCGCTCGTTCGCCTCCGCTGCACGCTCGAGGAACTCTAACGCAGCGCCTCCAGAATACCATTCACCGATTTCTTGCGCAGAACATCAAATAAATTGTTCATTCTCTCCACACGCAAGACTATCGGTCTTAGACGACATTTGCAGATTAACAAGCAGATACGGGGGCAATTTTTTTATCTCAATTCATTTAATTTAGGGTCTAGCACAGTGATCCGCCTAAAAACAATCAATGTCATCTACGCATCAGCTATGTTTGCGTTCAAGGCACACATTTTTACGACAATATTGGGCGTCTTCATAAACGCTGGCCCTGCGAGGTACACGTTTCTCTTAAGCTAACCTTCCATGCATCTGGTAACACGAATAGGTAACATGACGTCTTCCACTATGAAGACGTCATTTCCACTAAATTATTTCTTTTTCTCCTCTGCTTCCCCTCCTTCATCACTTACCTTGCCGTCAGCGAACCCTTTGTGGCATCGCGTTCACTAAAAGGTCGCACGAGGTCTTCGAACGCACGAGGTCTTCGAAATCACGAAAGCACGAGGTCTTCGCACGAAGTCTTCGAAATGTGCAAAGCTACGTCGAGGGCATGATAGACAGGAAACGAAGGAGCGCGAACCGTCCGCTGCGCCGGCAGACAATCCAACGCTCGAAGTTAGTGATGATGATAGCTGGGTGGTTGCACAAAGCGGATGACATATGTAAGAGATGTGCGTGCCTTTTTGTAGATAGTGAAGGAATAGGACGACGTTCGGAGAGACGCATGTGTAGTGTTACACCTCAGTTATTCAAACAGTTCTATTATTTCTTCTCTTTCACTTTTTTTTTTCACATTGTGCCAAAATAATCCCTCCAAGTCAAAAGAAAGTAATCCTATTCTCCTAGCCGGGATATTCTTAAGGTATTAACTTACATTAACCACCAGCTTCTTGGCCAATCCCCCTTAGTGGGTGAGAGCCACATGAAAGGATCAAGCAAGCAAGTGTTTTGGCCTGTGTGGGGTTCAGTAGCCTGTGTGGCATGTCAGTATAGCCTGTGTGGCATGCGTGAGTAAAATATTCTTTTATTACGAGGTCTCGTGCGCTACAACTGACGCTGCGAAGGTAATACTTCAGAAGTGGGATCACCATCCAATCACCACTGAGAGAAAATGTGAGTTCCATCAGTCTACGAAGCCTGTTAACGTAAGCCTATAGATATTGGAACGCACCGACGAACGAGTCAACCTAACTGGTGGTGGGGACGTGGACTCCAACCACACAGACGCGATAACGGCTCGTGACTTTCTACTTGAACAAAATGACCGTCTGTTATCAAAGATGCTGGAACGACTTATTGTGGCCGGCGCGGCGCAACCTCAACCAGAGCCAACGTTCCAGGTAATTCCCTACTTGAGCCACAACACCAGTCCCTTCGATGGCTCCGAAGACGCTCTTTCAGCGTGTGAGTGGATTGAAAACGTTTGTCGAACGTCGCAACTCGATTCGTGGTCAGCTGCCTACACGCTGGAAACTGCCAAGGCCCGACTGGTGAGCTGCCAATGACTGGTACCATTCGACGAGCTCCCAAATCGCATCGTGGGAGGATTTCGATGTACGTTTCCGTCGCACCTTTGTCCACCATGGCTCCAGAGTTTACGCGACAGGCCATCATCTACTCTTAACCGGAAGCGCCGCGGCGGAAGCTGGAGACCCCTAGTGTCTACTAGAACCAGAAGTCGCGCCTGCTGCAACCCCCGGAAGACACGTGAACCTGTTTTCCGAATGAACCCCGTCACACGCCGAGATCTCCGGAGATAGTAAGGCACTGACTGCGAAGATAGACGAAGAACAAAAGCCCAAGACGTCTGCCCGAGCCAACGGATAGCCGAAAGACAGGAACGAAGCCGGAGGTGGTGGTAAAGAAAAGAAGACAAACTCCCAACCCGGTGCTACGGAAAAAGACAGCGAGGAAAAATACCGAATAGAGAAAGAATTAAGAGTAAACGGCAATGAAGAAGAAAAGAAGGAAGCAGGCAAAGCAACAGCCCAGGAATAAAAGGCAACACATATTGATAAGCAGAAGAACAGCAAGGTTGCACAAGACAAAACGCTAAACAGCCAGCCAAGCCAAGACGACAAAACCGAAGGAAAGAACAAGAAAGAAGATGAAAAAGTGGCCAACGAACAAAATGTGACAGATAACGATTAGCAGCCGGACAGAAAGGTTGCACAACACAAGCTACTGGAAGAATCGCTGAGAAGTGCCCGAGAACGGAAAAAGAAGTGAGAACGAAGAGCCCCGGACCAATTTGAAGGAAGATAACAAGTCAAAGCCAACAGAACCAGATGACATTAAGGTGGGGAGTAACGCCAGAGCAAGAGCAAAACCGTCGGAAAATTTGCTGGAGACTGGCCAAAAGCCGAAGCCCGAGGCAGGCCAAGTGTCGAAATGAAAGTGTAGAAAAAAGGACACTGGCATTTGGCATGTTGTGGCTTTCCTCACGGTCAAGCCAGTCAAGATGGTCGGAAGCTACGACATTGCCTTCGAAGTTTGACGCAACGAACGGGAGAACTTCTGCGTGCCATGAACTTAACGTGCCAGCGCATAAATATAGCTGTTTTGTACTGTTTCTGTTTCTTTATCTTGTTTCTTTCGTGTGTCCCTTGTTAAGTATTTCATGTAAAGGAGGATGGCTGAAAAACTGCATGCGCGAAATATCTAATTAACTTGGCAGAGAGCGACGTAAGGAGGACGTTAAGAGTTGCAGGATGGCCGAATGTTAGAAATGCACGAGCTTTTTTGCAGATAGTGAAGGAAGAGGAGGACGTTCGGAGAGACGCATTTGCAGTGTATGGCCTGCGTGGCGTTTAGTAGCCTGTGCGGCGTGTCAGTATAGCCTGTGTGGCATGTGCCAGTAAATTATTTTTTTTATTACGAGGTCTCGTGTGCTTCAAGTGCGCTGCGAAGATAATACATCGTCGTAGAATAAAACGATGGCGTATCCACGAATTGAATGGTGACGCAAGGCGATGCACTGGGATCGTTCGGTGTTACCGTTAATGATCCCTGACACTGACAGCCCACGCATGTAAATGATTACCAAGCGGTGTATAGACTTATGTTTATTGGTCATAACTGGTACGTTGTGTAGAGTTGTGAATTTCGTTTTGCTCTCTATATTACTGCTCTATTGTATTGAATCTACTGAGGGGGCTCTGGCCCATGAAATAATGGAAGCGTTCTGGATAAAGAAAAAAGGTGACTTGTGTATAAGTGACACGTCAGTCGTCTTGCGCAAGCCTGAGTTTGATTTTTGCGCTTCCTTGCTTGATTAGATATGCTGGTTGAACGTTTTCAGTTTATGTCTGTGGTCATGTGACTAGGTGAAGTAGTGTGCTCTGCACATGCGTGTGCGGCTATTTATATCCTGCGTTTCTCCTGCAAATAAATCATTTGCGAGTTGACGCTCTTTCTCTGTGATTATTTCTTCCTGTGGTGCTTTAGGCGTCTAGAATCACCCCTCAGTATGACGAACCAACTAGCCCAACAACAAGTACTTCTAAGTATTGAATCTAGTCTGAAGTTCGCAAAGACGAAGTTCGGCCACGTTCCCCTGGTGGTTGTTGATTGTTTCCAGTAATACGAAACGTATCTTGGAACATATCGAGACATCACCTACTCCACAAGCCGTGGAGTCCATGATCATCATCGTCATTACCTTCATCGTGATCAGCGTCATTGTCATGGGGTGTAGTGGAGGCCTTGCGTGTGCTATGCCGTCATGGCAAGAAGAAAATGTGCCGTCTAGAACGCGCTTGTACTTCATCGTCATCATCATCATCATCAGCGGCTGCTACGGCGCACAACGCCAACGACAAGCCTCGACTACAAAGAGTTTCACCTCCCCCCCCCCCCCCTAAACAAAAACGTGCCCCCAATATGCCGCAAAGATTTAAGGGAAAAGGGGAGGAAAAACAAAACACACATGAGCCGATGCCTAATTTTTAAGACTGCGGAGCTCTTATACAACTTTTTTTTAAATCGGCTCTATTTTTACCTTATGTAACTAAAATGGGTTGATAACTTTCTTCAAATGAGTGCCTCCTTAATGGTAATCTGTTTAATATTTTTATGATAACCATAACATCTCAATCACAATATTACATAGAGGTGGGTTTTACTACACCCCGCCGCGGGTGTCAAGTGGCTAAGGTACTCGGCAGCTGATCCGCAGGTTGCGGGATCGAATCCCGGCTGCGGTGGCTGCATTTCCGATGGAGGCGGAAACGTCGTAGGCACGTGTGCTCAATTTCGGGTGCACGTTAAAGAACCCCAGGCGGTCAAAATTTCCGGAGCCTTTCACTATGGCGTCTCTCATAATCATATGGTGGTTTTGGGACGTTAAACCCCACATATCAATCTATGGGTTTTACTTGCAGCAAAAAAGCGGTATGAAGCTGGCCTTAAATTGATGTAGATCCTAGTTGTACAAGGCAACTGTCGGTAAGTGGTGTCCGGTTCGTGTGTTCGTAGGACTTACAACGATAAATCTTTAGTAGTGCTTTTCTTATAGGAAAAAATGGGCAAGTGAAGCTTTGTGCATTCGCACCTGGGAGACTACTTTTAAATACGATAGTCTTTCTTGGGGTACTTCGACGCAAAAACATTGGTCTGTCTTTCTGTCTGTCTATCTGTACATTTGTCTGTTTGTCTACCTTTACGATACACCAAACGGCCGAGCCCATCCGCAGCACCCACAAATACTGTTCAAGTTCCGGCATTCATACTTTTGCGATTGTCAATTAAAAATCAATTATTGCGCATATTTGAGGCACCTTAACAACATGTCAATATTTTGTATGTGCGTCTATACTAGAGAAGACACACATAAGCAATTTTAAGAAACGTAGCGTTTATCACGCTGCGTTGACAGTGCAACGCGATGCTCAAAAGGCAAGCGTTTCCAACGCTTTGCTAAGACGACATGGTGGTGGCACCTGCCCGTCATTTTGCGTTCTACACCTTATTGCCTCCGAGACAGGCGCGCATCTTTCTCCGTGGGCGCTCACGCCTTCGTTCGTTTTCGAAAAAAACTGCCAGGTAGCGCTCGTGTCTAACGTGTCTTGATGCACTCGCTTGCCTTCGCTTCACGGATCGAGACTCTCAAACGCAGCGCTTCCAGAACACAATTTTCTGATGTTCTCGCGCATAACATCAAATAAACGTTTTGTTCAATCTCTCCACACGCAAGACTATTGCCTTTTGACATTTGCAGTGAAACATGCAGATACGGGGCCAACTTTTTTTTATTTTTGCTTTCTTTCTTTTATTCCTTCTTCATTCCTGTTTTTTTTTTTTCTTTGTAAATCATTTTATTCCTTCCTCCGTTCTATCTCTTATTCCTTTTTGTTTCTCCTTCCATACCCCACGGATGTGAAATGGCTATGGCTGGCTGCGGGAGTGGCGCGATTGCGCACCCTCGTAGTTGACATCGAGCATAATGACTGGCGTTTCAGCACCGGTACCAGCACGGGAAATACGCTCATATCACGATGAATCACAGGTACTGGGGGTTTATTAAACCACCAAATAGCTAGCGCTGGGACGATGCGTCAGTCGTGGCTGGCTCTCGAGTCGAGGAGAAGCACGCGATTTTCTTTTTTTCCTCCAGATGATAGAGCCGCTTTTGCAGTCGAACCACTACGTGTTGGTGGTATTATCCCCCCGTTCGAAAAGCAAAAAAAAAGTCCCAAAAGAGGGAAAGAAAAGTACATAGCACCACCCCGATGTTACGACATAGACACGTGAAAAAAAAGGAATTGGAAATTCGGATAAATAACAGTAGAAATTAACGAGCGTGCCAATATAGGAAAAATCAGTGAACGAAGAAGCAAGTTCACAAAAATAAATAAATAAGACAAAGAACAGTGTACGGCAAGAAAAAAGTTACGAACAACGCGCAATAAATGGTTTCATGCGCAACACATGAACGACGTCCGGCCTCGGTCGTGTCCTGCTCCGTGCCTGCGATGTTGTGTCCGGAACCACTTCGTAGTTCACGTCACTGACACGGCGTAACACTTTATATGGGCCAAAGTACCGGCTCAGTAACTTTTCACTAAGGCCACGGCGGCGGACGGGCGTCCACACCCAAACTTGGTCTCCGGGGCTGTAAAACACTTCTCTGTGGCGGATGTTATAGCGCCGTGTGTCTGCCTGCTGTTGCTGGCCGATGTGTAGTCGCGCGAGCTGCCGGGCTTCCTCAGCACGCTCTACGAATTCATCGGCGTCAGTTGCCAACTCGTCTTCGTCTTGACACGGTAGCATAGAATCCAGCATGGTCTGCACTTCGCGGCCGTAGAGAAGCCGAAATGGCGTGAATTGCGCGGTCTCTTGCACGGCGGTATTATACGCGAAGGTCACGTAAGGTAATATCCGGTCCCATGTTTTGTGCTGTACGTCGATGTACATTGAGATCATGTCTGCGATGGTCTTATTCAGTCGCTCGGTAAGTCCGTTGGTTTGCGGGTGGTACGCAGTTGTCTTTCGGTGTCTGGAGTTGCTCAGTTTGAAAACTTCGTCTATAAGCTGCGCCATGAATGCCGTCCCTCTGTCCATTATTATACTGGAAGGAGCACCGTGTCGTAACACGATGTGGCGCATGAAAAATTGTGCTACCTCAGAAGCCGTGGCACGTGGGATCGCCTGCGTCTCGGCGTAGCGCGTCAAATAGTCGGTCGCGACGATCACCCATTTGTTGCTGTCCGCAGACAGGGGAAATGGCCCAAGAATGTCCATGCCGAATTGGTCGAATGGCGTGCAAGGTGCTTCAATGGGCTGAAGCAAACCAGCTGGCTTAACAGATGGTTGCTTTCGGCGCTGACATTCCCGACAGCTCTTGACGTACTTCTTGACGCTTGCCGAAAGTCCTGGCCAGTAGTACCTCTCGCTCACTCTGGTAAGTATCCTTGAGTAGCCCAGATGACCGGATGTGGGTTCGTCATGGCAAGCGAAGAGGACGTCGTCTCGCATGTCTCGAGGAACCACCAGGAGGTAGGTACGGTTGTTCGAACGAGCGTTCTTCTTTACAGCACACCGTCTTGGAGGCAGAACGACGGCAACGAGCGGAATAAATGACGTGGTATGATTGTGCCCTGGCCCTCTACATGATCGATGATCGGACGAATCTCTGCGTCATCCCGCTGCCGTTTGCTCAAGTCTGATGAGCGTATCGCGCCCAGGAAGCCTTCGTCTTCCTCTGCTTCCTGACTGACGACATGAAGGGGTGCACGTGACAGTGTGTCAGCGTCTTCATGCTTACGGCCGGACTTATGGGCGATTGTGACATCAAATTCCTGCAGCCGCAAGCTCCACCGTGCTAGCCGTCCTGAAGGGTCGCGCAGGCTTGACAACCAACAGAGGGCGTGGTGGTCCGTCACTATCTTGAAGGGACGACCATAAAGGTACGGGCGAAACTTGGTGATTGCCCACACGACTGCGAGGTACTCTTTCTCCGTAGTGGAATAATTCGCCTCGGCACGGGAATGAGAGCGGCTGGCGTAGGCTATCACTCTTTCGATGTCTTCTTGACGCTGAACGAGCACTGCACCAAGCCCAACGTTACTAGCGTCAGTATGGACCTCCGTGTCAGCATCATCGTCGAAGTGAGCGAGAACGGGCGCTGATTGCATGCGCTGTCGCAGTTCATCAAAAGCTGCTTGTTGCTCGTTTTCCCAGGCAAACAGCGTGTCGTCCCTTGTGAGACGAGTCAGAGGTTCTGCGATCTGTGAAAAGCCATGAATGAACCAACGATAGTAGGCGCACAAACCAAGGAAGCGCCGGACGGCTTTCTTATCGACAGGAGCTGGTAATTCGGCAACAGCGGCAAGCTTGTCTGGATCGGGCCGTACTCCTTCGGCGCTAACTACATGTCCAAGAAATTTTAGTTCTTCGTAGCCGAAGTGGCACTTCTGTGGCTTTAGAGTGAGGTCCGCCGATCGTATAGCCTCCAGCACACTGCGCAGGCTGTGAAGGTGCTGCTCGAACGTGGCAGAGAAGACCACCACATCATCAAGGTAGACAAGACAAGTCTGCCACTTGAGCCCTGTGAGGACAGTGTCCATCATTCGCTGGAAAGTTGCCGGCGCTGAACACAATCCGAAAGGGAGTACTCGAAATTGGTATAGGCCATCTGGAGTCATGAAGGCTGTCTTCTCGCGGTCTCGCTGATCTACCTCGATTTGCCAGTACCCGCTTTTGAGATCGATAGAAGTGAAATAATGGGCACGACGAAGTCTATCCAGTGAATCGTCGATACGTGGCAGCGGGTACACATCCTTTTTGGTCACGTTGTTAAGCTTTCGGTAATCGACGCAGAAGCGTAGCGACCCGTCCTTCTTTTTGACAAGCACGACTGGAGATCACCACGGGCTGTTGGATGGTTCGATAACGCCATCGTCAAGCGTCTCGCGAACTTGCGTACGTATCGCTTCACGTTCTTTAGCCGACACGCGGTAGGGGTGCTGGTGTATTGGGCGTGCATCCTCGTACGTGATGATCCTGTGTTGAGTGATGGACGTTTGGCGGATCTTTGAGCAACTTGCGAAGCAAGACCTGTACAAGACCTGTACAAGACCTGTACAAGAGCGCTCGCAGCACAGTCTGGTTATCGGTGGACAGATCAGGATTGATCTCAATGTTGCTCATTGACGTGTCTGCGTTATCCACTATTTCTGACGTGAGGCAGTTGGTTACGTTTGCTACTTCGTGGGCAAACGCTATCGAAGTGCCACGGAAAAGGTGTCGATGCTCGTTGCTGAAGTTGGTAACGAGCAATTCAGATCGGCCATCACAAACGTGTATTACACTTCTCCCTACACATATGCCTTGCTGCAAGAGGTGTTCTAAATTTGTCTCGGCCACCACATCGCCATCGCTCAAACCACAGCAGCAGCAGGTGATGTAGGACCAGTTTCTGTACGGTTCTGCGTCAATAGGAGGTCTTCAGCGCTTCGACATTCAGCGACCCCGCCCCCAGAGGTTGCTTCGGCTAGTTTTCCCGGCGGGGGCTGGGAGGTCGTGCGGTAGAATATCGCTGGGGCGTTGATGAAAATCGCCTCGGTGATGGCGAGCGCAACTGGCGCCCGGCAGACGGTGGTGCATGCTGCTGGGAGAGGTAGTTTTCGATGTCTCGTGGTCTCTGGCCGTAACGGGGTGGCGGCGAGTACGCAGAGAAGCCGCGAAGCCTAAGACTTCGATATGGGCACTGGCGGTACAAGTGATCAGCTTCTCCGCAGTGAAAGCATGGAGGCCTGTGGTCGGGTGTGCGCCAGACATCAGACTTCCGAGGAGACGAGTGCCGATCGTCAATGTACTGGACTGGTTGCAGCGAACGATGGGCGATAGAAGCACCACGGGCAAAGGGCAGGGGCAGTGGCGTGTACGTGCCTTCGTAGTATGGTATGTGCTGCGCTGACTCGAGTGAAACTGCAGGGACAGGATGAACGAACAATGGCGGCGATGCAGCAGGGCGTTTCAAGGCTTCCGTGTAGGTTGTCCCACGGCGGTATTCAGCAGGAGCTGACGCAGCTGTATCAGGAGGCAAGGTGTCCCGGAGGGCCTGGTGTAGCTCATCCTTGATCACAGTTGCAATAGAGCTAACCGTACGATGAGGTGTTACACCAGCATTTGGAACTCTTCACGTACGATATTACGGATGAGTTCACGTAAGGAGTCATTACTGGTCGCAGCGGCGAGAAAATGTCAGCAGTGGACATGCCACTGACTTGCCTGTCGTATTGGTTTGATCGCTGCTGCAGCATTTTTTCCATTGTCACGGCTTCGGACAATCACTCCGCGACCGTCTTCGGAGGGCTTCGCACGAGGGCGGCGAAAAGCTGGTCCTTGACACCGCGCATCAAGTGACGCAATTTCTTGTCCTCCGTCATTCTTGAATCTGCCCGTCGGAAGAGGCGCGTCATGTCTTCGACGTACGCGGTCACAGTTTCGTTTGGCGACTGGACGCGGGCAAGAATAGCTCGTTCAGCTCTTTTTTGGCGGTCAGCACTGGCGTATGTCTGCAGAAGTCTACGAGAGAATGCGGGCCACGTCGTCAGCTGCTCCTCTCGATTTTGATACCAAGTGCGTGCCCCGTCTTCGAGATAGAAGTAGACACGACCCAGTTTCGCCGCGTCATCCCACTGATTCAAGGTGGCTACGCGCTCGAAGTCCGCCAACCAGTCCTGAACGTCCTCGCGCTCCGTACCATGGAACGTCGGCGGTGCCCGTGGGCTTTCCAACGTATAGCGGTTCGACGACGTGCTTCCCGTGCCGGTTGGCAAGGTTTGTACCGAAGTGCTGGTCATGTTTGTTAACGTGGTGGGAGCAGTATCGTCGACTTCCGGAGGCAATCCCCTGATTCGGCGGCTGGTCCGATGCACGGGAGTATTGACTGGCACTGGACTCGTATTACGGCTTCCTGCGGGGGAAGTCTGTAGCATCCGTTAGACTACCCAGCACCTCCACCAATTTGTCACGATGAATCGCAGGTACTGGGGGTTTATTAAACCACCGAATAGCTAGCGCTGGGACGATGCGTCAGTCGTGGCTGGCTCTCGAGTCGAGAAGAAGCACGCGATCTTCTTTCTTTCCTCCAGATGGCAGAGCCGCTTTTGCAGTCGACCCACTACGTGTTGGTGGCAATATCCAGACAACAATCAAATGTGGCAACGAGGAACTACAAATGACCTCGATGGAAAATTATACTGACATTAGAGAAACAGTTGATCCTTGAGGAGTACACGATATATAGCACATGGTTTCCTGGAGAACGGCCCACACACCTGTCCTTCCATCCGTCCGTCCATCCATTCACCTGGCCCCCTACGCCAGGGTGCTCTCGTGATCACTTCTTTACAGGGTATCGACCAAAATATGTATGGAGAGGTAAGAGGATGTGAAAATCAGGTAGCCTACGTCTTCACACCTTTTCGTTCTGACACATATGACACATATCCTCATACCACTGCGCGAATTATGCGGGTATGCGGCACAGGTTATGGACAGTTTATATCTAAGCCACAATCCTCTCTGTGTAAGGTCCAAGCTGTTACTCTCAGACTGCTTCAAACAAGGATGTACTCCAGCCCTGCGGCACTGCACACAATATACCCCGAAGGGTTATCGAGTCCGGATTGCCCCTTGTGCGGTGATTGTGCGGACTTCGAGCATGTCCTGTGGGGCTGGGCCTTTGCCGGTCCCCATTCACACTGAGACGAAACGAACAAGCTGATTAAGGCTCAAGACTTCACTTATCAAATCCTGGCCGTCTAGAGGGTCCGCGCGAAGGCGGTCAGGCTCAACCTGACCGTCCCCGAGTGGGCATAGCAAGGAGAAGCAGAGTTAACTCGCGTCTATCGTGAACTTAACGAAGTTGTTTCATTCACTCACCCAGGAACGATGAGAACATACCTTGGTAATTACATCGAAATGCGAGAGGGTTAAGACTATAGTTGACGTTGTCAGCATTGACTCCACGAATTCAAATAATAAATGTCAGGGCGAGCAGCAAGTGAACCCGAGCACTTTTTGCGTGGTAATCAAGTATTCTACCACAGCGCCACGCCAGGTCTCGAAACCAGTGGCAAATGCAGGGGGGGGGGGGGGCGGTAAGGTCAATCACCTACCTTCTCCCAAATCCTGTCAGCACCCCCCTTTCTCTCACTTCAGTGCTTGCCGTCCACCTGCTGTCACCAGTTAGTACAAAGGAGTGGGACAATTGCGAGCACACATTAACAATATTTATGCCATTACAGAGCTTTTGTGGTGGTAAAAACAGAGTTAACGACAATGCCCCTCCCCCCTTTCCGGTGGTAATTCAAGCAACCCCCCCCCCCCCTAGATTGGGTGGCTGGATCAGCCCCTGCTCGGAAACCGCTTTTTATACCCAATGCAGCTCTTAGCGTTTTCGATCAATTTATTGCCGCCCTCAGCCCCACGCGCGCATCACGTGACACGATCGCACTCCCGCACGAAATCGCTCGAGGATCGGGTGGGCTGATGGAGGAAGTCGCGTAGCCTCATCAAGAAATGGAACCGAGACCAGGGTCCGGTGATCCTGAGGGCGTCACACGTGGTGTGCCTGCTGTCGTAATTGACGTCGTAGACAGCCAGGCCGACACGCAAGACGATCGCTCCGAGAGACCAGGAGCTGCATATCTGCGACGAGACGCGACCGCGAATGTTGAAGGGAGTACAGATTGATTTCTCCTACTTCAAGGGTACACTAAAGGGAAACTACGGCATTGTTGAGATTGACAGATTGCACTATGAGAACTCTAACATCTTACGTTTCACTATTAAAAGTTCATTGTGAGCGGAGAAAGTCGAGGTTGAAGAAGCAAGTTTACCTTTTGCGCCAAATAGCCGTGCATGACGTGTAAAATTGCACAATGCATGCACGGAGAGGGGGATTTCCTCCTTTCTGGGCTGTCGCAAGAGCGTACAAAAACCGACGTCACAGCCTCGGCAGCGCAATTTTTTAGGGGGTCACACGCACTATACACGCACTAAAACAGCCCAGAGAGGATTACGGCTGTGCCCAGGGAGCCTTGAGTGAAAAGGTCTATTTTTCATACCTTCGCTACTTTGACAGGAGGAACTTTTCTGACACTTGGTGCACTATAGGTCTCTGGCACCCACACATGACAATGTACTTCATTTTCATTTCTCGAAAGCTACGTAGGACCCAGTAGACGCCTTCGATTTTTATGACGTCACGGTATTTGGTGCGGCAATGTCAGGGTGGCGTCTCCGTCCGCCTTTTCATCTTGAGCGTTCTTCCGCTTACCAGGCGCTGTGTCGCGGTAAAAATAATGTTTTCTGGATTGGGAAATCGCACTCTGCCAAAACGCTTAAAATCATTTTGCTCTTTGGTGTCTATTTAAAAAAAATACGGCAACAGGACAGAAGGCAAGATACGAACTACTTGAAGTAGGTCTCCTCTACACTATTGAAGGAAACAGCGCGGACACCATCGAGAACGAGGCGAACAAATGCAGCGCTGACTCTCAAGGAAACGTTTAATTTGCATGTTCCCCACTAACCATACCGAACACTCGAGAAAAAAAAATTGCACACCTCTCCACAGATTCTACTGACGTCATTATCACCCCGGCATTTTTGTCGCGGAAGGGCAGCTTGTTTGCGCAAAAAGCTACCGATAGGCCACTGGCTGCATATTTTATTCGTGCTCGCGATATGACAGCTGACACAATGAATTCTTTCGTAGGTGTTAACAACTATTGAGTCCACCTCGAAATCATGTTCAAATCATGCGCGCCATTATCTATGTTCGACAACGGGAATCCCCGCTCTATTGGCTATCTAGATGCGTCGTTCCACTCACCTTTGCACGTAGGGATTCAATGTTTTCGAAAGTGATGGCATAGCCGTCCCCATCGTCATAAGTGATCGGCGACCTGTACTTCCTGGAGTAATATATGTTCCGGCTGTACCCCGAGTTGGGGTCATTGCATATCTGAAATTTAACAAGCGCAAAGTTTGCACAACAAGACCACTTTCGGTGACCTGCGATATTTTATCTCAAACACCAGACTATGCCCGTCCCTTTCTAGTCAAACTGAAGTGAATATACCAGTAAGAAGGTGTCACTTTGAAGCGCGCGTGGCCATCACTAGCCACTTCGTATACGGCCGTATCTCTCGTGGTGCGATACACAGAAGAGCGAGACTTCTTGCAGCAAATGCATTCAAATGAAGCAATTGTTCAACAATTGTAGCAACTGCAATGCAATTTTAATAGGGCCGTTGGCACAGCGTTGCGCCTGACAACAGATGGGCGTCCATCCGCTTGTTGCACTCCGGTTCTCAGATACATACGTGAGCGGAGCAACCGGCTCGTTCACGTACGAAACGGCAGTCACATAGTGATCACAGAAAATATCAATGGAAACAAACTGAGTAACCGTTCTTGCAGGGACGTGATCGGATCTTTCAAGAACGGTGCCCTTTGGCCATTTTGAGTGTTATAAGAAGAAAAGCGAGGACGAGCAATGCATAGTCGTGCATAGTACAATATACAGCAAAGGGTTCGGAAAAGGCAGTGAGGCTGAATAAGAAGAAAAGGAGGAAGGATTGAGAGGGCGCCATTGCACAAAAAACGGAGGTTCCTTTTTCGTCATGGACACTAAGCGGGAAACTAATTCAAAACGCGAGAGCACTCACCCGAGAACGGGCCGCATCACTAAAGGGCAAGCGAATCACTTCTTCACACCTCCTACAGGGTAAACCTTCCTACCTTTCTGATGTTCTTTCACTCTCTGCAGCGTTCACGTTGACCGCAAGCGCTTAATCAAAAACAACTTTTCCGAAAATTTGAAACTGGTGACTACGGGTGACTTGCTCGTACCGTAAGAAAGATTCGGGTGTAGAGCTCGTATAGGCCAGGACAGTGCATTGTAGTGAAAGTAGACCACGTGGTTCGCTCACCTCCTGAGCCGAGACACGCTGTTCGTAGGTGCCGGTGCCGCAATCGGTGTAGAACAGAGACTGGCCCCTGCTCGTGTTCTTAAGCTTGTACCGGCGAGCTTGCATCGTGACGGACAGGTAAAGGCTGGTCTGGACGCCTTCGGTCGCGAGGCAGGCCAAGGCGAGCATGGCGTCCCGCTGACGAAAGAAGAGGCCACACACCGACGTGCAAACGACTGCAGTGGCTTCGTGGGCATTACGTTTTTTTTTTTTAGGGCTGAAGCTCCTTATAGCGTGCCGGTCGTTCCCTCGTAATATGTTGTAGTAGCCACTTCTAGTTAGCTTTATAAAATGCTTAATAGATGGCGTTACGTGTTCGTGTCCTTGGAAATAGTATCACTAGATGGGGTGAGGGGTTTTTTTAAACTTGGCGATTAAAGAGGCGCTGTTATATAAAAAATTCACAGGATATCCACGAAGTAAATGATCATGAGTTGTGCGAAGTATCCGTCTGTATGTTCGTCCGTCAGATGCGTGCTCTAGTGTGATACGAGCGGACATACAAACAGACATACCCCCCTTATCATCATTCACTCTGTGGATATGCTGTGAACATTATATAGTGATGGCAGGGGAAGGAAGCGATTCTTAAAAGGCCTGGGTTTAAACGACTTAGGGCTCTCGAAACCTTTCACTCGACGCAAAAAAGGGACGACCGAATAATTTGTCTCAACGCTGTTTTAAGACTTGGTGAGCAGCTCACCATGCGGTGTCCGTAGCTGATGCCGGGCTTCTCAACGCGCGGGTCCACGAAGTTGATGGGAGGCATTATCGCGCAATCGGGCCTCCAGAAATCACCGTAAGACAAGTGCCCCAAGAGGATAACGCCTGTAGGAGCGAAGATGGTACTGCAAGGAGTCGAGAAGATGACATGTGTTTCTTATTCAGAGTGGCGCTAAATATATTGTGTTTTGTTTTTGCTTTAGCAAGCCCTATATCCCAAAACAGTTGGTGCGTGCTAGAGGCAAGTTTTTGTGCTCTTCTCTGACCTCTCGGTTTTTATCTGGTTGTTTTTATGCTTTCTAAATAGCGCTTCTCAAAATGATGTAATCATATATAGTCTGACCCCCGTAATTGTAGCAGCAAAATCACGGGCGATACCAAATAGTTTCCTTAACATCTCTTTAACAAGCGTACTTAGTTGGCTTCATGACATTTTTCTGTGATAGAGGGCAACTTCGCGGCAATATGACAATACGTACTCCCGATGATGAAGCCGTGCATTTCGAAATTATGGACGTGCCGGTTGACGGGTAGTATGACCGTCGACGGGCCCGTGCTTTACTGCTCCAACCTTTGCGTGAAATAATGCAACCTTCCGCATTTTGTACCGCCAAGTTCTGCTGTTTTGAGCGTACCCATGTTTGCGGAAAACGGAAGCTTTTTACCTTTTATGGAATTGGCTGTACGGAATATGTATTACGGAATCCACTGTATGGAATCCGTTTTACGGAATCCACTGTACGGAATACATTGAACGGAATCCGCTTAACGGAGTTCACAAACGAACGGATGCGTGATCGGCAACCACGCACGACGGGCCGACCACGGTGCCACCATTATGTGAGAAAGCAGGCGATGTCACGGAGCAGTTTGAAAATTGATCCACAAGTACTACAGTTTATCCGAATCTTTTTTGCTAACCGCACGCAGTTTGTATCCATTAACGAAACTGACTCTCGCGAGGTGGCGGCACATTCAGGAGTACCTCAGGGTTCTGTGCTGGGGCCTTTACTGTTTCTAATATACATCAATGACCTCCCTTCTAACATTTGTTCTCCAGTTTGCCTTTTTGCTGATGACTGTGTGCTTTACCGTAAAATTACTAATGATACTGATATTGCCTGTCTACAATCCGACCTTAACAACATTATTTCCTGGTGTAACCTCTGGCACATGGATCTTAACGTTTCTAAATGTAAATCAATGAGAATTTCGCGTAACAAACTACCTAGCCCTGATTACTTTCTTAAGATACCGTACTAGAGTCAGTTGAATCTTACAAATATCTCGGTGTGCACATAACCAATAACCTATCCTGGGCGCGCCAAATTGAATATGTAACATTTAATGCGAACCGCATGCTAGGCTACTTGAAAAGAAATTTCTCGCTGTCCCCGTGTTCCTTAAAAAAGCAGCTATATATAACCTACGTGCACCCTAGGCTTGAATATGCTTCCTCAGTTTGGGACCCTGGCTATGTAACACTATCTAATAAAATTGAAGCTGTGCAAAACCGCTCCGTGAGGTTCATACTTTCCAACTATCACCGCACTTCCAGTGTTACTAACATGAAATCCAGCCTTGACCTTGCTACTCTTGCTACTCGCCGGAAACTTGCTCGCCTTTGTGTGCTGCATAAAGCGTATCACCATAACCCAATACTTAAATCACGTTGGCTAACCCTCCTTTTTTCCTATCTGAACGCCTCGACCATCATTACAAGGTTCATATTCCGCGCCAAAACACCGTAACATACTCCCATTCTTTTTTACCAAAAACATGCCATGATTGGAACAACCTGCCTGCGTCACTAGTCACGATTACTAATCAGGAACGCTTTCGGTTTCGGGCGCCACTCGAAAATTTTATGCATTGATGTGCTCAACGCATTTTTTTCCCCTGGTTTTTGTTTGCTGCTGTTCGGTTACCGTTCATTTGTGTATTGCAGATTCGTTGTGCCATGTTGTAATGTTTTTTGTACTTTCTTTGTGTGTTAGATCGTCATTACGGTATTTTTTTGTCGCGGTGCTTCCTTGTTTGATTTTTTGATTCCTTGTTTGATTTGTCGCGGTGCTTCCTTTTTTTTAGATATTTTTAAGCGTTGTCATTTATACGTTGTTCTCGAGTGTTGTACGCATGTACTGAATGTGATTTGTTTTTCACGTTTCAATTGTATTTTTTGTCTTTTAAACCCACTCCCCTCTATAATGCTGTATGCCCTGAGGGTACAATAAATAAATAAATAAAAAAGTTTCTATTCCAAGTGTGCGGCATCCTCCACATCGCACAACTTGGTCTCCAAAATGCATCCCGGAAAGTCCTCTTCCATTAGCAAAAGTCAAAAGCTTATGAAGGAAAGCCGAAATCTTGGGGTGATTCTCGGTGCCCTATAAATGTTTGATTTATGATGTGTTCAGGTTATTTCGGTCCGATGCAGCCGTAACTATTCCTACGCACACACGTCGAAACATTGGCGCAATCTAAAGTGATTATATTTTTAAAAAACTCTATTTGCCTAAGTTTCAAGCAGCCGGGCTCCAGTGTAAAAAGTTTCACCTGTCCGCCTCTCCTAAATGTCCTTATAATTATACATACATACATACATACATACATACATACATACATACATACATACATACATACATACATACATACATACATACATACATACATACATACATACATACATACATACATACATACATACATACGTACATACATACATACATACATACATACATACATACATACATACATACATACATACATACATACATACATACATACATACATACATACATACATACATACATACATACATACATGCATACATACATACATACATACATACGTACGTACATGCATACATGCATGCATGCATACATACATACATACATACATACATACATACATACATACATACATACATACATACATACATACATACATACATACATGCGTACGTACGTACGTACGTACGTACGTACTAAAGGTACGATCTCGTGCGCTGGTATATACATAGGTTATACAGCAACCGAGGTGTACATATTGCTACCTTGTGCGATAAATGTTATGCTGCCCGAAACATTTACAAACGTGATCTTTTAGAAGAAAGAGAGAGCTTCCCGAAGTCTGAACATTGTAAGAACTATTCACAACGGCGTGATTAACATCTGGGATAAGGTCGCCCTCTGGGGGTGTGATAAGGCGTTGATAGAATTGCAGTTCTGTTGGAAACGAGCCGAACAAAACGGACGCTTAGAAACGAATCTGTGAAGGAAAGAAAGAGAAAATAAGCAACTTTAATCGAAATGGCAAGCTTCAGAGGAACTACATCCTCTCACCTAGATGACAATAAGAGTCCTTGCGCCCTAGCGGCACCTTCGGCTTGCCTGGTCACTTATAGCTGGCCCTGGGTGTTAGAGCTAAGCAGCGCGGTCTCCCACTGCTGCGCGTTCAAATATTTGGTGTTTGGCCCCTTCACGAGGTTAGGACAAGCCTAGATAATGGGTTTCAGGTCCGATCGCTGACTACAGAGTTTACATCTGTTGGAGTAGACATCTGGACAACAATGACTAAGCCACTGGGTTTGGGAGGGTGCTCGTTTGTAATAGGTGCATGCATGTTGTCGCGTGCTGTTTATTTAATGACGAATGTGATGTAGGGTGATGCTGCCTCCATAATCTGTAGTGTTTGGTGATCTCCTTGTACGAGACTGTGCGCTCTCTCTCCACACGTGGGCTCCCCGTCATTCCTGCACCGGCTCGGCTCACAAACAGTCGAGCTAGGGTGTGCGCGGTTTCATTTCCCGGGAGGGAAAAATAAGTGGGCTTCCATGAGACATAGAAGCCGCGCTCCTCCGTGAAAGTCCCTCACAATTCTTCTCACCTCTTTGGAGGTCCTACCATGAGCAAACTTATGGATTGCGGTTTTGGAATCACTGAATATAACACTAGCTGATGTAGCTGCAAGCGCCAACGCCATGGCCGCTTCGTCAGCAATTTCAGTATTTCCTTACTTATTGGAACTGCTTGCAAGCAGGTAGACCGCTTGATTTGAAGCGACCAGTGCCATGTGTTGGCCATCTGGATACTCCCCCGCTTCCACATAGACCACATTCACAACGTTTCGAAGGTTCTCGTATATAGTGCTTTCGCTCTAGCACTACTCAACTCCCGGCGATACTAGGGGTGCATGTTTCCGGGTAACGGCTTCGAAGACTGCCTGGATTCACCACCGGCTTTGGCATCCCACGATGGCGTCAACATGAACGATGAGAAAACTTATCACCGCGTGACCACGTCACCATCACGTCCTCGCATGATTACATTATGCATCATTCGAGTTGACGACTACAGGCTCACATGATAATGTAACGTGGCATCATGATTTCAAATCAATGTGACGTCACACATACCACGACGGCACGTGGTCACGTGATCTCGTGCCACCATCACTTGGTCAGAAGTGGACCGGTCCTGCAGTCGGTGCAAGCCCAAACGGTCCTTTCTCACGATAGGTGCAGTTAGTGCGGCATACACCCCAGTGGCGATGGCGAAAAGCGAATTTGGTGGCTTTCCGGTCGACGCGACAGCGTGGGACCTTCGGCGTACTTTCGTATTCATGGTCTCCGAGATGGCCCACCGGCAAACTTCGGAGGCCGAAAATGTTTCGAGGTGGCGACGCCGGAGTGTTCCCGGTGCGCGTGCGCAGAAGGCGGCCCTGAAAATACTTCGCGAATGCCTGACCACATGCAACCGTCGAGGCGCGTCAGCGCGCAACGGATGCATGTAGTCAGGCCTTCGCGCCCTCTCTTTATAGAAACAGGGGGCGCCAAGTTTCACGTAGCCATACAATCCCTCTCTCCCTCTCTCCTATACAATCTCTCTCTCCCTCTCTTCTAGAGAGAGGGGGGGCACGACATCGCGTCAAAAAGCCCCACGCTGACGAGCTGCGGCGGGTGCATGTGGTCAGGCCTTTATGAGCAAAAACTGCCGGGGGGGGGGGGGGCTGCATGGGGGTTCAATACAACGATTGAGAAGGGCAAAGCACGGTGGCTTTAGCCTTCACGTCGTCTCAGGCGAATGCAGTATGGGACCTAGTGAATTTGCTGAGAACGTCAGCAACAGACAGCGCTTCGAAAGAGAACTGCACTGAAACAGACGTACTGGAGATATCTGGCCACGGCGCTGCAGGTTTGGTTTGCCCTCATGAAGATACCCAAAAATGTTCCGAGCTTGAATCCAGCGGTCGTCAGCGTGTGTTGGTTGATTTCCTGCAACAGAGCAACATAAAGTGACGGAAAATCCAGAAGAGCTGCGCGAGTTTTCAGCATACATTCGTATGGCGCATCATCAGGCAATCAATCTTTAATTTCGCCATATATATATATATATTATATATATATATATATATATATATATATATATATATATATATATATATATATATATATATAGATATATATATATATCTATATATATATATATATATATATATATATATATATATATATATATATATATATATATATATATATATATATATATATATATATATATATATATATATATATATATATATATATATCTATATATATATATATATATAACGTAAGATGGTAGCGATGGTTAGGAGTTAGTAGTAGAGGCAAAGGAGGAAGAAGTGCAGAATGGAATAAACATGGCGTATGAGCCAGGCCATGTCTCCCATTCATCATAGCGTCACCCGAGTCGACAGGATGGAGACCTGCCTGCCCCTTCATCAGTCACTCATCATCGACGCTGTTCCCCAGAAGACGCCCTGACCGTACATTGACTACCGAATCATCGCCTAGGAGGACAACGACCAGCACCATGACAGAACCATCGGCTGACTTCGACATCCCAAAGTACACCGAATCAGCGGACGACGGACCCGTACAGAACTGGTTCAACCTGTTCGAACTCCATGCTACCGCTGCATCTTGGTCGGAACGGGAGATGGTTACGAACTTCAGCGACTACGCCACCGGTGAGGCATTCAAATTTTACCTAATTCACATATTCGAGAACGACGAGTCATGGCAAAAAATTAAAGAAAAGATGATTACTCGTTTTAATGACTATGAACAAGACTTACTCATTGCCAACCATCTAGAGACAACTGCACACTATCGTCAATTTCCTAAGCAGTCCTCAAGCATTCGAAAGTCCAACGCGAATCGACAAGTGCCTCAAGACGAAGTGGCACATGCGTTTACTTACAGAAGGTCATACGTATATTGGGAAAAACCCAACCGTCAAACGCAGCTTCCTTGTGCACGAAAATCGGAATTTCCAAAGTCGTGGCACCAACATACGACACGAGACGTCGCTCACCCTACTGATGGCTTTTATGCTTCATCTCGCATACATGGTCCACCACCTAGTTTTCTACGACGCAGCTCTTCAAAGGCTCCTAACGGTCACTATTCGTGTCATAAGGACGCCTTGTTCATGGTTGATCAGCTGACACATGAGGAAAATGCCGAACAACGCCATGACGACTCAAAGAGTGAAAATCAGTCTTCACACATTGGATCAGCTTATTTTCCATCTAGCACAATTGAGCTACCTCCTGGTTTTCCGCCACTTGGCTCTTTCGTCGCTCAACACGCCCACCTCACATCTAGCGCGCTCACAATGGTCGGGATAGAGCTGCGGAGCTCGAAGACTACTCAGCCAAGCCCTGAACCTACCATCCAGATTCAGGAGCAAGAACCACTCGCAGCGACCAGCGAAGAAGAAGCCCCTGATGATTTATCTATCAACTCTGAAGCATTACCTTCATTACCCTAAATGCAGCACAACAGCCTAGAGACTACTACCTGCCCACTCGACACCACATTCAATTGCCCAGAAAGTCAGTGTCATGGTGAAAAAGGGCTGCCACCTCAGGTCTTTTCGCAGCAACATCATCAATGCCAGCAAGTCCCAGAACAACAGAGATTTCAAGGGCTATACGAACAAGGACGACGACGAATGGAATCATCTTCGGAAGAACACACGCGGTTTATGGAAAGCCGTTTACTAACGTGTAAACCAAACCAACGACATGTTCAAGATTTCTCGCTCGAAACAAAGAAAGCATCGAATCCAGCATATTTTCCCAAGGGACGTCGAGTAAGCTTTCTCCAGTCGAGATCAAGTCTCAGGCAACACGACATACAACGTCGAGAAAGACGCCAAACCATACCCTGTATTCCGCAAGGACGCAGAAATCACCGCACCAGCCTCGGTCAACAATCACGCAAACGGGTGGCGACGCATGGGTTCCAATCAAGACAAATAGCACGACACCTGCGCAAATCATCCAGCCAATGCTTCAAGGCCATCACACCACGTTCATTCATCGCAAGAATACCAGCTGTGTTTCCATCTGATTTTACACTCAAAGCATGCTTATGTTGTCCAGAGCGCAACAGCCAGTCTCGCCCTCCAGAGCTGTACTTGATACCCCGGATTGCTGTCCTCTCCTGTGAAGCTATAGTGCGTTAACGGAAACTTCCTCGGACTTGGAATGATCTTCTCTTTTTGACAGTGCTCAGCTCTAAGCCGTGCATGTTTAGTTTTCATTTATGTTCGTCTGACGCGACTTCTTTCGGGAGGAGGGGGAATCCTGTAACGTAAGAAGGTAGCGATGGTTAGGAGTTAGTAGTAGAGGCAAAGGAGGAAGAAGTGCAGAATGGAATAAACATGGCGATGAGCCAGGCCAACGTCTCCCATTCATCATAGCGTCATATATATATATATATATATATATATATATATATATATATATATATATATATATATAATATATATATATATATATATATATATATATATATATATTATATATATATAATATATCACACGGTTGGTTATTTTTTCATCCACTTTTTTTCTTCTTATTTACATTCCATGGTTCTAATAACTTCCCCTGTACATTCCTTGGCATTACTGTCTGTTAGATGTCGTTAATATTGTGTTAAAACACGAAAAAACTAGCCCTTAGGTATACACTTCTTTCCCTTATATATAGATATATATATATATATATATATATATATATATATATATATATATATATATATATATATATTATATATATATATATATATAATATATATATATATATATATATATATATATATATATATATATATATATTAAGGAATAATCTGTGTGTGGATTCAATGTTTTCCAGCAGTGGCGTTCCCTGAGATGTCATCGTCAATGTCGTAATCGTCTTGTTAGAGGGTAAGGGGCTTGGAATTTTGCCGCCAGTTCCATATCACCAATTTCTGGTTGTTTTCTTCACCGCCAGATGAGGCGAGAAGCGAATTCGGTGGCTTTCCGGTCGACGCGACAGCGTGGGACCTTCGGCGTTCCTTCGTGTTCATGGTCTCCGAGATGGCCCACCGGCAGACTTCGGAGGCCGAAAATTTTTTGAGGTGGCGACGCCGGAGTGTTTCCGGTGCGCGTGCGCAGTAGGCGATCCTAAAAATGCTTCACAAAGGCCTGACCACATGCAATCGTTGAGGCGCGTCAGCGCGCAACGGATGCATGTAGTCAGGCCTTCGCGCCCTCTCTTAATAAAAACAGGGGGCGCGAAGTTTCACGTAGCCACACAATCTCTCTTTCTCTCTCTCTCTCTCTCTCTCTATATATATATATATATATATATAGAGAGAGAGAGAGAGAGAGAGGGAGAGGGGGGGGGGGGGGCACGACATCGCGTCAGAAAGCCCCACGCTGACGAGCTGCGGCGGGTGCATCTGGTCAGGCCTTTATGAGCAAAAACTGCCGGGGGTGCATGGGGGTTCAGTACAACGACTGAGAAGGACGAAGCACGGTGGCTTTAGCCTTCAGGTCGTCTCAGGCGAATGCAGTGTGGGACCTAGTGAATTCGTTGAGAACGTCAGCAACAGACAGCGCTTCGAAAGAGAACTGCACTGAACCAGACGTACTGGAGATATCTGGCCAGGGCGCTGCAGGTTTTGTTTGCCCTCGTGAAGATGCCCAAAAAAGTTCCGAGCTTGAAGCCAGCGGTCGTCAACGTGTGTTGGTTGATTTCCTGCAACAGAGCAACACAAAGTGACGGAAAATCCAGAAGAGTTGCGCGAGTTTCCAGCATACATTCTTACGCGCAACATCAGGCAATCAATATTTAATTTCGCCATATATATATCAGTCTGTGGATTCACTGTTTTCCAGAAAGACAAAATAACGAACGAACGTTCGGAAACTTCTATTGTAAAGTTTCAGCCGGGGTTCGGCCTTCGTCAGGGTTCCCTGAGATGTAATCGTCAATGGCGTAATCGTCTCGAAGGGGGAGGGGGTTGAAATTTTGCCGCTGGTTCCATATCACCAATGTCTGGTTGTTTTGTTCACCGCTAGATGAGGCGAGAAGAGGGTGTGGTTGCTCTCTCTCCCACTTGAGCGCGCTGCAAGCAGCCACCAAAATGCGCACGCTTTACGCTCGCGTGTTCCCTTTCATAAATATCGACAGTGTGCATGCATGTTTACAAAAAAGTCAAACCCTGTTATAACAATAGTCAAATGCCACGAAAACATTGTTATAACTGATAATTGCAATAAAAAGTTGCACAAAGAAATAAAAATAAGGGGAGGGCAGGTTGTGAGGAATCTATGATATCGGATGGAATATGCTAAAACGCATCACTGATAAGGATCACAATGCTGTCAATTTTGCGGACATGCTTGCGAATTGGGCCACTTCCACGCGATAGCAACAAGTCCCATAGAGCTTCATGTATGACAACGTCTAAAGTTTCGGATGCCCCGACTTTTCGAAGTCTCAACTTTTGCTTGCATTGCATGTGCGAAGTGCATTAACAAAAGCCACCGCCAGTCGCGCACCATCTCGGAGTTTTAAAGTCAGCTTTGCCGCAGCACCAGGCGCTATGTGGTGCAGGACACCGTGAATTCGAAGCGGCGCTGGCACACACTGGTGTTATGGGCTGGGGTTCTCGTTTTCTTCATTCTTTTCAGTCATATCGCATTCTATAACCTTTCTGCAGGGACACTCTGTAGCGAGAATTCACTTGTTATTAATGATAATCCGACATGCAGGCATTGCTGAGCGGGTTATTTCGCCTTAGAAAACGTGCACCAATTGGTGGTGCAGCGGTTTCTCATCGTTATAACCGAGATATTGTTAAAACCGGTGCCAATTCAACTGTATTATGAAGAAATGTATTCAATGGTAGACTTGGTATTGATTAGTTCATTTTTAATGCAAATTCTTCATTCCACTCTTGGTACAAAACACCCACTGCAAGTATTTAAAGAAATTAACTGACTACCCACAAAAATAATATCGCAGTAAATACGATTGCTTGATTGATTGATTGATTGATTGATTGATTGATTGATTGATATGTGGGGTTTAACGTCCCAAAACCACCATATGATTATGAGAGACGCCGTAGTGGAGGGCTCCGAAAATTTCGACCACCTGGGGTTCTTTAACGTGCATTCAAATCTGAGCACACAGGCCTACAACATTTCCGCCTCCATCGGAAATGCAGCCACCGCAGCCTGGATTCGAACCCGCGACCTGCGGGTCAGCAGCCGAGTACCTTAGCCACTAGACCACCGCGGCGGGGCAGTAGAATACGATTAGACTGGAGCGCGATCGACTGGCACATCCAAGTGTTGTCAGCAAAAGTACAACTGCCCTTAAAGCAAAAAGTATTCGATAACTCCGTACAGCCTGCTCTAACTCATGGGGCTGAAACATGGAGCATAAGAAAGCTACCAGCGAAAAGTGTAAAAGTTTACGCAGAATGCAACAGAAAGTAACATGATAGACATAATAACGATTGGGGATGTTAGTATGACAGGATGGGTAGGCAACAAACGAGAGTAGCAGATATTCTAGATGACATCAACAGAAAAAAAAAGTGGGCTGGCCACAATATGCGTAAAACTATAGTCATTCAATACTATCGAGGGTCTGGGGTAGAAGGACTATTGAGGGAGTATGAAGGATTATTAAGGCAATATGGCAGAACGGACAACCGGTCGACACTAAGGGAAAGAGAATGACTATACCGAGCAAAAGGGAAACGCAGTCTACATTAGGGAATTCTGTGGGGTGATGAAGTTAGAAGTTTACAGGGATTAAATGGCATCAGCTCGCACAAAAAGGGGTAAAATGGAGATCGTAAAGAGATAACTCAGTCCTGCAATGTACTAAAACAGGCTGAGAATGATAATAATTAAAAAACAAACGACCACAGGAATATGGGAAGGTCCAAAAACCAAAAGAATGCGGGATGGATGCAATGGCCGATAATGATAAAAACCAATCCAAAGGAATTCGGAATGATTCAGGCACTACAGAAAAGACCAATTTTAAAACGGGCCTACGTGTTAGAGAGCCAAGCAGAAATGTTAAAAACAGAGACAATGATACTCGAAGATATTATTTATTTATTTATTATTTAGTATAGTATATAGATAGATAGATAGATAGATAGATAGATAGATAGATAGATAGATAGATAGATAGATAGATAGAGATAGATAGATAGATAGATAGATAGATAGATAGATAGATAGATAGATAGATAGATAGATAGATAGATAGATAGATAGATAGATAGATAGATAGATAGATAGATAGATAGATAGATAGATAGATAGATAGATAGATAGATAGATAGATAGATAGATAGATAGATAGATAGATAGATAGATAGATAGATAGATAGATAGATAGATAGATAGATAGATAGATAGATAGATAGATAGATAGATAGATAGATAGATAGATAGATAGATAGATAGATAGATAGATAGATAGATAGATAGATAGATAGATAGATAGATAGATAGATAGATAGATAGATAGATAGATAGATAGATAGATAGATAGATAGATAGATAGATAGATAGATAGATAGATAGATAGATAGATAGATAGATAGATAGATAGATAGATAGATAGATAGATAGATAGATAGATAGATAGATAGATAGATAGATGAGCGCTGACCTTGAGTGTCTGCAGCGCGAGGCCCACATCCGAGATCTTTGATTCAGCCTGTAGCTCGTCGATGTGGAGAAAGCCCCAGCTGAAAATGTTGTATATCCAGTAAGACTCGAGGTCCGCGTGCCCGGTGGGTGAGCGGTAGGCGTTGCTGAAGGCCACTACGCCACTGCAGAAAAAAAAACAGTTTATGAAATCTCAAAAAAAAATAAAAGAATACAGCATGCCTGGCAGAAGCCAGACTGCAAAGGCTGTCTAACTTAGGAGAAGTCACAGTCCAAGTTACTGCTCCATATGCGCAGCATACTTTAATGAAAGCTCCGTTCCAGTCGACTAAACGGAGCGTGAAAAGCGTCTGTTACACTTCGTTGCTTTATCAACCAAAAGCGTTGTCTCTCTTGAAACTGGCCCTGCATGAGTCGTGCATGTTCGCCGGTATCGAGACGAGCCCTTTCTTTGACCGAGACGCCTACTGTGGCGTGCGGTGCAGCCATTGTTGGTGGTAACACTTCACAAGTAATGGCGTTACCGCCAACATACGTGCGTTACTAAACTCCCACACTTTGCTCTATATTCTACTGTTTCAATCTGCTAGTACTGTACAGTCTACGACACGACAATAGGAAGCGGTAAACAAAGTGAAGACCGCGTGCATTAAAAAAAAAAGGCGAGGGATGGGTGGGAGAAACTGGTTCTTTTTTGCGCATCCTCGGCATTCGTTATGATTCAATCATATTACCGACAGCACAAAGTGAACAGGAATCACAGACATGAACACAATAGAAGCGCTTTTGTTGCGTTCAACCCTGTGTGTCTGTTCGGCGCCTGTATTTTAGAATATGCTGAACCGTTTAAAGAAAGCTGCCCGCATGTACCCACGGGGGAACTCGAGTAATTGGGTCGCAGAGATTTTGTACCGATCGTATTTACGAGCATCAGCACTCTGATATATTATTAGGTTAATATGCACAGGGTGTCCTGAATGAGAACAGCACACGTACACAACGACAAGGCTACGCGATACGTGATGCTTCCGTCTCAAGATGTGCGTCCTCCAGTATGATGAATTCATGCCAACCCAGTTTTCTTTGCTGTTTGTAATGAAGTAGATTGGTTACATTGAATGTACTGAAACTAGCCCCCTAGTCTGTACTCTACAACCTGAAAACCGTCCGTCAAAGCAAGAACAAAATATATGCAACGTATTTTAATGTCAATCATTTGTGGAACTATAAGGCGGAAAGGTATAGGTGAGTGCCAAGGGACATACTGCTTTCTTTTTAGGTACAGAGAGTGTGACGTCCGGCAGGCATACACTCTCCGACTATTTACCAGACTACTGTCTTTAGTCACGACGTGTTTATCGAAAGCCTGGGGGAACATTGAACTACGAGTGATCTCAATAGGTAATGTAACATCTTTTTGCGATAGCAATTATGTGTACACACTCAATTTGTTTTCGCCGTCGCCATCGCGTTCTGTATAAAGTCCAAATTGATAGCGCGCACGCTGAGAGATTTCTTACCTGAGGGCCACAGACATGCCGTATTTCGTTTTCTTGGCGCCTTGGCTCTGTGTGGCGAAGAGCTGCACATAGAAATTCTGAAGCGAGTAGGCAAAGCTGTTGTTCTCGGGGGCAACGGCCAACGAGTCGAAAAAGGTGTAGTCGCAGAGGCCGTCGTCGGGGAAGTACAGTGGCTCTGCACCAGGTGTGACCGTGCAGATTGTCAATCGTTCGGCTGGTGGCGTGGGCAGTCTAGTAGACGGCCCTTCTGATGACCCTGCTGATGGCCCTGCTGATGGCCCTGCTGATGGCCCTGCTGATGGCGCTGCATCGTTATCATATTTATATATCAGTCTCCCTTCTGGTCAAAGATGACGCTATATTGTGCCTCTGTTTTTTTTTAATTTTATGTGAAGTGCTGGCGAGGCGTTTCTCGTCAACTTCAGCGATGCGAGCGTATGTGTCTATATAGTCGCCAACGACTTTGTGAGCTAGAGAACGCACAGTTAATGGGATTTACACCGAAATCGGTACGGCATGTCATGACTGTGTAACAAACACGAGTGCCTAGTCATTTCTTGAAATCATGACTACCTTGTCATGAAAGGTATGATTTACCCACCAAGGCCGTGGTGCCCCTGTGGCTGCTTCCTTGACAGGATATATCGGAAAATTCCTATCATGAGACATTTCTGCATGGCCAACATAAACGGCAAGCGGTGATATAGAAACCATGACAGGTCATGTGCAACGTGACTTGCGTGCCACGTTCATGGCACGCCATTTCGCCAGCTATATATACACTTAATTTGGTTGTGAGTGACGTGACTGCATGACCAACCTAACTGACAAGTGGTAATATGAAAGTCATGACATGTCATGTGTAACATGACTTGCGTGCTATGCTCATGGCACGCTCACAGCCGTTTTGCTAGCTTAAAAGTACACTGAATTTGGTATTGCGACACGTGACACGACGGACATGAATGACGAGTGGCAACATGGCAATCATGACATGTCATAGGAACATGACTTGCCTACCACGCTCACGGTACACTCGAGGCCGTTTCGCTAGTTTCATATACGCCAAATTGAATATTGAGTGACATGACTGTGTGACGAACATTAATACCAGATCATAAAATTAAAATAGTGAAATACACTACATGTACAACATGATTTACACGGCATGCTCACGGTGCATGCTTGACATGGCTGTAGGAAAAACGTAACTGAACATTGGCAACATCAAAATCGTACCATTTTACAAACATGACATGTATGCAACGCTCGTGGTGCGCTTGCAATTCAGCAACACCACCTAGGACCAGCCCGCTATAGCTTCATATACACCAAAATTGGCTTTGCGCGACGTGGCTGTATTACGGACATAAATCGCTGGTCCTAACGTGTAACTCATAACATACATGCAATGTACAGCATGATTGTCTCCTCGCTGGCTGCTTTGCACTGTATACATCAATTCCCAAAATGCGTGGAGCCTGCCTTTTTTTCTAGGCTGACTAGGGGCTATTTTTCGTGCTGTAAAAAGAAACTTTACTAAGACTTTGCATGAAATAACGTTGTTTTGTGAAAAAATTGCGGAAGTAGTCTGTTCCTTTTTTTCTTTAGACTGCTTAATGTTGAAGTGTTTCAAGTGCATGTACATCTTGTTGTATTGTAATCACGCACGCTTTCATGTGTATTGTCAATAGGAGACGCAGATCATGCGAGAGAACTCAAATTAGGGCGATTTCGATGCTTTTTGACTATGTTGAGTGTTTTCAGCGTGAACAGCGAGGGAATAGATAGAAAGGACTGGTGTGCGTGCCCTTGCTTTCTATCTCCTTGTTTGCGCTGAAGCCACTCAGCGTGTTAAACGCATACCTAATTAAGCCGATATGCGACTTATCTGTCTTCCGTAATGTCTTATGTGCTTGTTATGTTGGCAAAATTATCAAAGTCAGTTCTGCCTGTAGCCGCAAAGCTAGGAAAGGGGGAAGCTGAGGTCGCGAATAATACTAGCTGAATGAACCGTTAGTGTTATGACATACGAGAAAACAACATAGTATAATTCACCCCGTGACATGATAACCTGACGTAACACAGTGAAGCCATCAGGTACATCACAGTTCTGAAAAAGATGGGCCGATTTCGAATGCAGAACAATGCGACTAACTGCTGAAAGCTGGAAGAGCCTCAGATCCCGGAGGCCACGCTAAATAAGATGGATGCAAGAAGATTTCGAATGCAGAGAGAGCAATTAATACAATCAGCTGGGATTCTAAAAAAAAGCAAATCCCACGTACCAAGGGAATCGATGTTACGCTAGGTGTGCAGAGATAAGGTGGCTGTGGTGTAATTTTTCTTGAGGGAAACATTATAAACCTAAGCTAAAGATAGGTAATAACGCTGCACGTGTAGACATCATGCTGAACAGTTCCATATGTTTGATATAACCAGTTGTTTACAGTTGCCTAATCATGCCAACCGCTACATGGGCATTACGCGAACGGAAGCGGCCAGCTGATCTGTATCGCTCGTGTTTTATTACTTGTGCTGGTCAGTACCTTTGGCTATAGTTTTACGTATGTTATGGCGTTTATTAGCAGGCACACAGCGAGTATAGACAATGGCGACAGTAACGGCCAAGCACGGACTCCCAGCGCGAGCGGCGTCCTTTTTTGGGTAGCCCCACTTGAGAACACTTGAGAGTTTGACCCACTTTAGTGTTCGGCGGCTTCTCTACAATCACCCCGGGGTCGAAGAGGGAGCCGCCTGGCGACCTAGCAGCTTGTCACTACGAGTGGGTCATAGTAAGCCTTCAGGCGCTCCACGTTGACTATGTCGCGCCCGCGGCGGCGCATGTCCGAAGATTGTTCAGTTGGCTTCGATAAGATAGTTGACCGGAGACGTGCGCTCGATCACACGGTAGGGACCTTCATATTTCGGGAGTAGTTTGGAAGAAAGGCCAGCTACAGAGGTCGGGATTGAGAGCCATACAAGGGAACCAGGAAGGAACGTGGGTTCAGAAGTGGCGGAGCCATCACGAATACTCTTCTGCTGCTCTTGCTCATGCGTCGTAAATGTCTTGGCCAGCTCGCGACACTCTTCAGCAAGCCTGGCTGTCGCGGAAATAGGTGCACACTCAGATGGATCCGGCGTGTACGAGAGTATAGTGTCGATGGTGTGTGACGGGTGCCTTCCGTACAGCAAAAAGAAAGGTGAAAAACCGGTCGTGCTCTGAGGGGCGGTGTTGTAGGCGTAGGTGACGAAGGGCAAGTATAGCATCCCAATTCGTATGGTTGGCGGCGACGTACATCGAAAGCATGTCGCCGAGGGTGCGGTTAAAGCGTTCGGTCAGGCCATTCGTCTGCGGGTGGTAAGCAGTTGTTTTGCGGTGGACAGAATGGCACTCCATGAGAATGGCTTCGACGACTTCTGACAAGAAGACACGGCCTCGATCGCTGAGAAGCTCCTGAGGTGGACCATGGCGCAGTATAAATCGGTGCAGTAGGAAGGACGCAACATCACGCGCAGTAGCCGCAGGGATAGCGGCGGTTTCGGCGTATCGCGTTAAATGATCTACGGCGACGATGGCCCAGCGGTTACCAGCCGACGTCAGAGGAAGCGGCCCATACAAATCGATACCTATGCGCCCAAACGGACGCTCAGGGCAAGGTAACGGTTGAAGACTGGCTGGCGACATGTGTGCTGACGGTTTGCGACGTTGGCAAGCGAGGCAGGAGCGAACGAACTGCTGCACGTAGCGGTACATCCCGCGCCAGAAGTAGCGTTGTCGAATGCGACGGTAGGTTTTGAATACCCCAGAGTGCGCGCATTGCGGATCAGAGTGGAAGGATTCACAGATCTCTGACCGCAGACTGCGGGGTATCACGAGTAACCACTGCCGGCCATCGGCGTCGTAATTGCGTCGGTGTAGAAGGCCGTCACGGATGGCGAAATGGCGAGCTTGACGACGCAAGGCACGCGTGGATGGCGTTGCGGATGGATCAGCGAGCAAGTCGATGAGCGGGCTGATCGAATTATCCTTTCGCTGTTCGGTAGCGATGATGTCAACATCAATGGCAGAAACTGCAGTCGAGGATACTGAGCAGAGCACATCACCTTCAGGCAGAGGGGAGCGCGAGAGGGCGTCGGCGTCAGCATGCTGGCGTCCGTTGCGGTAAAGCACGCGGATGTCGTAGTCTTGTAAGCGAAGAGCCCAACGGGCGAGACGGCCTGAGGGATCCTTCAATGATGAAAGCCAGCATAGTGCATGATGGTCGGTGACGACATCGAATGGGCGACCATACAAATAAGGTCGAAACTTTGTAAGGGCCCAGACGATCGCCAGGCACTCTTTCTCCGTGACGGTGTAGTTTGTCTCGGCTCTCGTGAGCGTACGGCTTGCATATGCTACGACATATTCAGGGAATCCGGGTTTGCGCTGCGCCAGGACAGCGCCGAGGCCTACACCACTGGCGTCTGTGTGCACCTCCGTCGGGGCCGTAGGGTCGTAGTGGCGTAGAATGGGAGGAGACGTCAGCAAATGGCGGAGCTTCGCGAACGCGTCGTCGCACTCAGACGACCACGAATTGAGGGGCCCGTTACTTCCAAGGAGCTTCGTCAGCGGTGATATAATCGTAGCAAAGTTTACGAAACTACACAACCCGTAACGCAAACACAGGTGATCTTCCACTAAGATTACGCCTCTTTATGCAGTCTTTTTTCCATAGCATGTTTTCAGACCAAGCGTCTATAGATCAATACTAGAATACTTGATTTCCACGCACAATATTTCGGTTCGATTCCTCCTGGACCATGATATATTTTTTTTCGCATTCGTCGGGTCGACGCTACCGATTTCGGCTTTCTTAACGCTCTCGCATTTGAAGCACCAATGTGTGTTCTCGCCGTACCTGGGTAGATGTAAGCTGTCCATCCTCTGTGGCGCGGACCCGTAGGCCGCGGATCGTGGTATAGGGGAATGTGCCACACGTGAATGGAAAAATGTGTTTGACGTCGTACGCGACGGGATCCATTTTCACGTTATTCATGTCATAAGAAGCGTTATTCATGTCATCTGAAAGTGTCTAAGCTTAACTGCCGTGTACTATCGCTTGAGTCTGCGCAAAAGCTTCTGTTGGCAATGATTCAGTGTTCGTAGTTCTTTTCTGTGTCGCTAGGGTTATGGGTTATATATGAAGTGCTGCTTCTGAAATAAAAATTAGTTGCGAGTGTAGCGAGTGTCGTGTTTTCTTGTCCTCTTCGTCCCCGTCGAATTTGCGCTACTACACCATATGGTTAAATGATGTCTCACCAATTAGCCCAGCTCTCAACCCTACTGAAAAAGCCACATATTTTGGTCAAATTGTTTCAACCTCCTCCCTAAACTAATGTGGGATTTAACGTCCAAAAACCACCACATGATTATAAGAGACGCTGTAATGGAGTTCCGCAATGGCGTAGTGGTTAGAGCATCCGCCTCGCATTCAAGAGGTCCGTGGCTCAAATCCCGGTGCCGCGCAGTTCCCAACCGGATAAAAAAAAAATCCGCGTGGGGATGTAACTGCATAAAGAGGTCTGGGGTGCGGCCTCACCGGTAACCACCGCCGGGAACGCACTCCCTAACCAGAGAAGGATTGGCCACCCTGGTGCAGTATCTGGCCACTACCTCCCACATGCATACGTCAAATAACTCACGGCCCTCAGTCCCCAGCAGCTGCGAAGCAACTGACCACGGCGGCGGTCAGATCTGCAATGCAGCAGAGGGTGCTAAGAATCTCTGGATCCGGACAGGCAGCCATAGGAACCTGAACTTGGCAACTTTTAACGCTAGAACCTTATCAAGTGAGGCAAGTCTAGCTGTATTGATTGATTTGTGGGGTTTAACGTCCCAAAACCACCATAGGATTATGAGAGACGCCGTAGTGGAGGGCTCCGGAAATTTCGACCACCTGGGATTCTTTAACGTGCACACAAGTCTGAGCACACGGGCCTACAACATTTCCGCCTCCATCGGAAATGCAGCCGCCGCAGCCGGGATTCGAACCCGCGACCTGCGGGTCAGCAGCCGAGTACCTTAGCCACTAGACCACTGCGGCGGGGCGAAGTCTAGCTGTACTATTTGAGGAGCTAGAGGGTGTTAAATGGGATATAATAGGGCTCAGCGAGGTTAGGAAAACAGATGAGGCCTATACGGTGCTACAGAATGGGCACGTCCTTTGCTATCGGGGCTTGGCTGACAGAATAGAACTGGGAGTGGGGTTCCTAATTCACAGAAACATAGCTGGAAACATAGAGGAATACTAAAGCGTTAATGAAAGAGCGGTAGGTATAATTACTTAACTGAATAAAAGATACAAGATGAAGGTGTTGCAGGCTTACGCGCCTACATTCATTCATGATGACATTTCAGTTGAAAGCTTCTGTGAAGACGTGAAATCGGCAATGAGTAAGGTAAAAACACAGTATACTATACTGATGGGAGACTTTGATGCAAAGGTAGGGAAGAAGCAGGCGGACCAGGCAGTAGGAGATTATGGCATCGGTACTAGAAACGCCAGAGGAGAGCTACTAGGAGAATCGCACAACGCAATAATTTCCGTATTTTGAATACCTTCTACCGAAAACGAGGAAACCGCAAGGGGACATGGAGGAGCCCTAATGGCGAAAATAAGAACGAAATAGACTTTATAATGAGTGCACACTCAGGCATCGTGCAGGATGTTGAAGTGGTTGGCAAGGTACGATGCAGTGACCACAGAATTGTACGGTCTCGAATTGGCCTAGACTTGAAGAAGGAACGACAGACACTGATACGCAAGAAGCCAATCCATTAGATAGCACTGAGAGGGAAAGTACAGGAACTCAGAGTATCGCTTCAGAACAGGTACTTGGCTCTTAGTGAGGAAACCAACCTCAGCGTAGATACAATGAATGATAATCTGACGAGTATCATTACGGAGTGTGAAGTGGAAGTTGGAGGCAGGGTAGTTAGACAGGACACTGGCAAGCTTTCCTAGAAAACGAAGAATTCTATTAAGAAGGGTCAAAAAATGAAAGTCTCAAGTACAAGAGACAAAATAGTACTGACAGAGCTTTCAAAGTTGATTTATAGGCGTAAGGGATGCGATGTAAGGTATAACGTGGAGAGAATTGAACACGCTCTGAAGAACGGAGGAAGCGTCAAAGCAGTAAAGAGGAATCTTGGGATAGGCAAAAATCGGATGTATGCATTAAGGGACAAAACAGGCAAAATAACTATCAATATGGATAGGATAGCTAAAATAGCGGAGGAGTTTTACAGAGATCTGTACAGTAGCCCGGAAAATCACGACTTTAATACTATAAGAACTAGCAGTAACCCAGATGACACCCAACCAGTAATGATAGAAGTCAGAAAAGCTTTGGAGAATGTTGCAAAGAGGCAAAGCTGTTGCTGAGGATCAGGTAACATCATATCTGCTAAAAGATGGAGGACAGATTGTGTTAGAAAAACTAGCCACCCTGTTTACGAGATGTCTCCTGACAGGACGAGTACCAGAGTCTTGGAAGAACGCTAACATCATCTTAATACACAAGAAAGGAGATGACAAGGACTTGAAGAATTACAGGCCGATCAGCTTGCACCCTGTAGTATACAAGCTATTTACAAGGGTAATTCCTAACAGAGTAAAGAAAACATTAGAATTCAATCCACCAAAGGAACAAGCAGGATTTCGAACAGGCTACTCAACAATCGACCACATTCATACTATCAATCAGGACATAGAGAAATGCTCAGAATATAACCAACCACTATACATAGCCTTCATAGATTACGAGAAGGCGTTTGATTCAGTAGAAATATCAGCCGTCATGTAGAGACTGCAGAATCAGGGCGTCGATGAAGTATATATAAACATCGTGGAAGAAATTTACAGGGGATCAACTGCTACCATAGTGCTTCATAAAGAAAGCAACAGAATACCAATCAAGAAGGGTGTAAGGCAGGGGGAAACAATCTCCCCAATGCTATTTACCGCGTGCTTACAGGAGGTTTTCAGAAGCCTATAATGGGAACAGTTAGGGATAAGAGTTAATGGAGAGTACCTTAGTAACCTGCGCTTTGCCGATGACATTGCATTGCTGAGTAACTCAGGGGACGAATTGCAACTCATGATTACGGAGTTAGACAAGGAGAGCAGAAAGGTGGGTCTTAAAAAATATCTCCAGAAAACGAAAGTAATGTTTAACAACCTAGGAAAAGAGCAGTGCTTCGAGATAGTTAATAGTGCGCTTCAAGTGTAAAAGACTATGTCTACTTAGCGCAGGTAATAACCGCCGAGCGAAACCACGAGATTTGAAGTAACTAGAAGAATAAGAATGGGGTGGAGCACATTCGGCAAGCACTCTCAAATTATGACAGGTAGATTGCCACTGTCCCTCAAGAGGAAGGTATATAACAGCTGTATCTTTCCGGTACTTAGCTATGGAGCAGAAACCTCGAGACTTACAAAGAGGGTTCAGCTTAAATTAAGGACGACGCAGCGAGCAATGTAAAGAAAAATGGTCGGTGTAACCTTAAAAGACAAGAAGAGAGCAGAGTGGATTAGGGAACAAACGGGGGTTAAGGATATCATAGCTGAAATCAACCGACGTCAGGACACTTGGGACTTGGGTTACTAAAAAACATACGAGCGCTTCCGCAGTCGATTCTTCTGGTCAGGTCTTTCCACGACGGTAGCTAAATATATCGCCTCGTGCGCACTTTGCCAACACCGCAAGCGGCCCACAACTGCTCCAGTCGGGACCCTACAACCACTTCCTTGTCCATCAGAGCCGTTCTCTGTCGTCGGAATTGACCTCTTCGGGCCCCTCCAAACTACATCAGATGGCAAGAGATGGATCGTCACCGCCGTTGATCACTTGACCCGGTACGCTGAGACGGCCTCGATCACGTCAGGAACTGCTTCGGAAGTAGCAACTTTCTTCTTGAATGCTATTTACCTACGTCACGGAGCCCCTCGTGTTCTTTTGAGCGACCGGGGCAAGGCATTTCTTTCAAGCACGCTCAGAGAAGTTCTTCAAGCATCAAAAACACTTCATAAAACGACATCTAGCTATCACCCGCAAACCAATGGCTTAACCGAAAGATTTCATCGCACGCTGTGTGACATGCTGTCCATGTATATCCCACCGGACCATCGCAATTGGGATGCCATACTTCCCTTTGTCACGTATGCATATAATACGTCAGTTCAACGAACCACAGGCTATTCTCCATTTTTCCTAGTATACGGACGCCAACCGAGATCACCACTCGACGTTTCATTCTTTTCTGGCCCCGTCAACTCTTCACCATTCGTTTGCGACCAGTTTCTGTCCCGTGTTGCTCGATGCCGTCGTCTTGCCCGTGTAAACACCTAAGCTAGCCAAAAAGATCGCAAACATCGTTACGATGCCACTCACCGCGTCGTTCTCTACCGGCCTGGCGAGACGATGTACTTCTGTGGACTCCTGCGCAAACGCCTGGCTAATGCGAGGAGCTTGGGTCACGCTATCTTGGCCCCTACAAAGTTGTCGAACAGACCCCACCGGTGAACTACCTTGTCACACCTGTTCATGTTCCCAGTGATCAACGCTGCCGCGGGACAGAGATTGTGCACTGTTTCGCGTCTCAAGCTCTATCGTATGCGTTCCCCAGAGTAATTCGCGGCCAGGCTGGCCGCTTTCGTCGACGGGGGAAATTAGTGTAAGAATTCATTGGACGTCATCTTCCTCATCTGTCAATAACCATCATCAGTCTTCGCCCCGTTCTTCTTCATCATCAGCGCCATCTTGCTGTTGCTTGAATAAAGCGTCAGCTGAACCGTTGTGTTTCAAGATAGATAGATAGATAGATAGATAGATAGATAGATAGATAGATAGATAGATAGATAGATAGATAGATAGATAGATAGATAGATAGATAGATAGATAGATAGATAGATAGATAGATAGATAGATAGATAGATAGATAGATAGATAGATAGATAGATAGATAGATAGATAGATAGATAGATAGATAGATAGATAGATAGATAGATAGATAGATAGATAGATAGATAGATAGATAGATAGATAGATATACAGAAGACAGACAGACAGACAGACAGACAGACAGACAGACAGACAGACAGACAGACAGACAGACAGACAGACAGATAGATAGATAGATAGATAGATAGATAGATAGATAGATAGATAGATAGATAGATAGATAGATAGATAGATAGATAGATAGATAGATAGATAGATAGATAGATAGATAGATAGATAGATAGATAGATAGATAGATAGATAGGTAGGTAGGTAGATAGAATGGAAGTGCCTGCACACTGCTGAACAGTGCTTTGCTTTAGAAAAGATATGGTTACCGCCCACGAGTCCTCTTAGGGGAACACACAATATGCCCGGTAACTCTCTTGTATTTCTGTATGCACGCGTGTTTAGTACGGAAGCTACAAAACCGCAGTGGTCGAGGGCATCGTGTCAGCCTCTACGACTCGCTTCTTACCGATCGGTGCGTCACTCGAGGCGTCAGTTGGGAGGGTATGCGTCACGTCTTCTACGTCTGCCGCCGTAGGAGTGGAGACGCCTCCTTTACGCTTGCCTCCGCCACCGGGACCATCACCGAGCGCCTCGTCGTAGTAATCGTCGGTGCCGCTGCCCGAAGCTGCGACGATTATTATCGTGGAAAGGAAAGCGAGAGAGGAAGCACATGTAACATCGAGACGTACCAGAGGTGTTTTTAGGCACTGATGCTTCACGCGGAAACTAATATTGACACGAGACACAGAGCTATTAGAGCATACACACACACTTCATGGAAATACATTTCTTTGGCCTCAAAACATTTTTTTGTGGGGGAGAGAGCTGTCACAAATGAGTTCCTGGAAATCCCGCAAGATGACGGAAGAGTTACAAAAAGCACAATTCAGAAACGCCCGTTTGTGGCGCAAAGACGCAATAAAATCTTTGTTCCTTTCATTTTGCTACCACTGAAACCTCCCTTAAAGAGCCACTTACCGGGACCCATAACAAATTTTAGTTAGACCGTGGAAGTTGTTGTGTGTCCGATGAGGAGCATTATGCCACAGAATCTTTTTTTCAATCGGTTTATTACGAGCAGAAAAAAAAACTTTTTTTTAGGCGGTGCAAGACGAAGGTGAGAGAAGGAGAGCTCGAAACCCTTGCCGCTCTCCCGCGTAGCCTTCGCAGGCAAAATATCTTCCCTACCCTCTCCAGAATCCGTTCAAGAGGTCACGTGCGCATGACGTGCCTGAACAAGCCCAACCCCCGAGCACGCGAGCGGCGTTGTTTTGTTGACCAACCTGTTGACCAGCGTTATTTTATGGTCTACCGCCTGTGTCTGCGGGATGGGAAATGCTGGCTTAGACACGGTAGAATAGATGAGCACAGTGAGTGCGCGAACGAATAGGAGCGTCACTTTCGCTTCCACGGCTGTCATCTGCTCGATGCCCTGACCACTGGAACACGAACGCATGCGAAACACCAGCTCATTAGTCGCCCATCTCGTCGCAATCACGGGAAAATCACGAGAAAATCTCGTCGCAATCATGGGAAATACGTCTCATTAGTTATATCAAGTTTCGTAAATCTCTTCGAGCAACAAATTTTATAAACTACGCATGCCGGGTTAAATAATTTTCGCCATATCCCCGTCGTGGTGCTCTTGTGGCTAAGGTACTCGGCTGCTGACTCACAGGTCGCGGGATCGAATGCGGGCTGCATTTTCGATGGAGGCGAAAACGATGTAGGCCCGTGTGCTCAGATTCGGATGCACGTTAAAGAACCCGAGGTGGTCAAAATATCCGGAGCCCTCCACTGAGCGTCTCTCATATTCATATGGTGGTTTTGGGACGCTAAACCCCACATATCAATTTTTGCCACGTCACGTGCCAGTGTTGGTCACGTCAGAGCACAGTCGTCTACGTATAGAGGACCAACGTCAATGCACTGCCGAGTACGGATGGCAATTCATGCGTGCAAGTCATGCCCTCATCTTCCGGGCAAGCGTCCGCGAAAGGAAAAGGAAGCAGCGTTCACCTTGAAGTTCGACCCATTTCCGCGGCGCGTAGCGTTCCAAATTTCGGCATATGTGATTGTGAACACCCATCTACACATTTCGCTTGTCAGCTCAAAATTGTCAAACCTGGTGAGTGCCCTTTAAAGGGAAGCCAAATAGGTTTTAGAATTCAATAATGTGGGTGCGTATCTACAGGTTTGGCCGCAAACGTCATCGAAAGTCGTCAGACTTTTGCCGGCCTTCTCTTGTGAATAACACTGCATACTTAGCGTAGCCTAAGACACCCCGGTGTTTTCAGAATTACGTATATTTGTATTTATTGATAAAGAAACACACGACCTATTACTTACGTATTGATGTAGAGGCTTAGATATGTGTAATATCTGCTTTTTGATGGACAATGATCACAAGTATGAACGCAGTCTATAGATTAAGTTCAGCAAGTGTAAGTTTTGGCCGGGTGGCTGAATCATTTCGTGTGACAGACAGACAGACAGACCGATAATGTTTAACGCGATAGCGTTAAAGAGCTCATGTCACGAAAAAACCGCCGCCGGCGTCGGCCCCGTTGGTTGTGAGCGAGAAATCGTCTGTGCGTCTGTGACCGAAAAAAAATGGCAGCACATCCATGGAGTAAATGATGGAGAGTGGGGCGAAGCATCCGTCCGTCCATTCGTTCTTGCTTCCTTCCGTCCATGCGTGCGTCTGTGTGGCCGCCCGTGCGTCCATCCGCCCGTCCGTTCGCCTTTTCGTGCGTCCGTACGTCCATCTGTGCGTCCGTCCCTGCGTTCGTCCATGCATCTGCTCCTGCATCCGTCCATGCGTCCATCCTACCATGCAGCCATCCGTGCGTCCGTCCATGCATCTGTCTGTGTGTCCGTTCGTCCACCTATTCAACACTCCAAGCACCGCCATCTCGCATCTTTTCATCATATATTCCTCATATAGAAGCACCATTATCCAGCGGACATTCCAAGGACTGAACGAGAGGAGGCACAAGCACACTTTCTTACGGCACGCGCTTCGTGTCTACTTCCGACGTTTAACCACCTCGAGTAAATGGTATATACTGGTTCACTCTATGCATGGCACTGCGGCCCAACGCTCGCTGAACCTTTCTAAAACCAAGGAGGTTCCGCCCAGCGAGTATAACGTAGCAACCCTTTCTTGTCAGATAGTGCTCAATGCACATGCCAATGGCTGCTAAGGGGGAATGAGAAACAGCTAGGAGAATTCGGCTTTTAGTTAACGCGCACGCTGCGAATTTTTCATTGTTCAACAACGCACAGAAGAAATCTCTCGCCGGCACCACCTTGGAGGTCAAAATGTAAGACTGGTTACATACTACTACTACGACTACGAGGGACGAACTGGTGCCGCTATAAGGAGCTTCGCCCCTAAAATCAAGTTACCGAGATAGCCACGGGAGGCCGCTACTTCTCCACGCGTGCGCGAGTGATCACACCGAGAAGGCCGCGCATTCGAAGAAAAAAAAAATGCTCAACGTCACGAGGCACGGTAGCTTCTTTGCCCTGCCACCCCTCCCGGCTTAGCTTCCAGCGCTTTCGTCAGCGGGACGGCAGAATAGATAATGCAATAGCAGCATGTGACAAACCTTTGTGATTCTTAAAATTTTTTGCGGCGCTGAATTCGTGAGGCAATAAGCTTTTCTAGTGAATTCATTCTATGGTTACTTGAAAAAAGTGTTTCAGGGCCCCTTTGACGTATTTTGTTCGACAGGTGTCACGACGAAAACGAGCCCAATCGGCGACAATAGCGCGCGCTGGTCCAATCTACTGTTTGTGTGTTTGTGTGCGTGCGTGTGTATGCAACGAAACATGAATAGTTATGCACTTAGCGGTTGAAGGGTGCACGAGGGGCCGGATTTCGCTATCGCGTTCACTCTTAAAGGCGAAGCTTAAGGGTCCCCCAATTTCTTGCATTCAAGTTTGCCAACAAAGACTCTCGTCTTCAAAACGTCGTGCTTAACAAGGACCGATATTACTGTCGACGATGTCGTAACTGTCGCTGCGTCTGTGACAGCGTTGGATCTTCAGTATGTGCCAAAGAATACGCCTTGCTCCGCCTACACGAGCAGGCTGAAAGTGTAGGCGTGGGAACTACGTTATCCACGGTTTCTTTGGCAGATCCGTGCGGCACTCCGACGAGTGGTTGCTGCTGTTCATTGATCCGAACAGCGAGACCGCTGTTTATGTGGCAATGGCTCCAGTAAGTATGACGAGGCTGAAAATTCTGCATCCTAGTTATAATATCTAATAATGATTGTGGTGTTTTTCGTCCCAAAACCAAGATATGATTATGAGAGAGGCCGTAGTGGAGAGCTCCGGAAATCTTGACTATCTGGTGTTCTTTAACATGCATGCATTGATATGGCACAGTACTCGGGCCTCAGTGATTTCGCCTCCGTCGTAATGCGAGCTCAATGGCTGGGTTTGAACCCGCGACCTTAGGATTAGCAACCGAGCACCCTAGTGACGATCCGCCGAGGCGGACCTTGATTACGATATCTAGAACAATGACATAAAGCCGAAAGCTGCGTGAACACGCGCCCATCGTATCCTAGACCGTCAGTTTGATGACGGTCTAGGACGGTCTAGAACTCATGACGTGTCGTCGCCAGAGTTCATCGAGGAGGCCCCGCTTCAGTATAGTGGTGCCGCGTCGCGGGTAACGCGGCATACCGAAAATGACGTCATCACGCTCGCTCGGTATCTCAAGAGGCCCCGCAGCCACAGCCGCTACTTTCTTCGTCAAAAAGTAATATCCGCGCTCACTTTTCAGAACTCGTCCCGCCTCACTTTTTTTTACACTTAAGCAAGAGTGCAACTGTGCTTATGCACTCCCAAATCGTTCTTTTTGTATAGCATAATCTGCGTTCGCGGTGGTTGAGAAGTTTCGCGAGGCTCATCGAGAGCCGTGCTGCGCAGGCCTGAGGAACAGTGACGTCACGTGGCGCACAGCTGGCACAGGCCTGGAAGCTCTCACAAGTGACGCGTCGCTAGTGTGCTAGTGCTTTTCTCGCGTGAGCTTGCTCGCTAATCCGCGCGTCCAAAGCTCACGCTATGAATATCCTGGTGCAGTTGAGCTAAGTCACTGCTTCAGCTTCTTTTTAAAGGGCCCCTGAACCACTCAGAATACAACATCAAGTGGCCGTTGTTGCATCTGCTCAAGAAAGTCTTCAGAAAACACGTATCCGCAGGAGTTTTCAAAAGATTACGTAATAGAGGAGTTTCAGCCGTTTGAAGACCTATAGTTGGGCCTTGGCGTACGTGTTTCGCTTTTTTTTTTTCTTCGACGTGGTTCGTTGGCTGATCTCTCTCACTGGCCCAGTGCTCAACCATTTGATTGACTGATTAATTATATGTAGGGTTTAACATCCCAAAACCGCCATATGATTATGAGAGACGCTTTGTGGAGGGCTTCGGATATTTCAACCGCCTGGGGTTCTTTAACGAGCACACGGGCCTACACTATTTTCGCCTCCATAGAAAACACAGCCGGGATTCCATCCCGTGACCTGCGGGTAAACAGCCGAGTACGCCACTATACCACCACGGCGAGTGCTCGACCAAGAAACGAGATTTGGGTTCACCGAATTCGTGGCGCACTAACGGCTCTCATGCGCTGCCCCGTTTGGCACTGTTCATCGTGAGGGCATTCTGACTCGATTGGCATGTTTATATCAAACATACATAAAAAAGGTCGGATGCAAGGCTCTTACGTACGAAACCAATTCCTCTGGGATTCATTGAGCCGTTTCGATTATCAGAGCGTTATGTCGAGTGCAAAACTCTCGTGTACTTACCACGGCGGCTAAGGGCAACCGCCGCGAAGATCGCCAAGGCCACGGAAGCGACGAGGATGGCAATGATAAGCACAATCAGGTACCAGTTGCCATAGCTGCCCTTGGAGCTGGAGAAACGCAAATCAAAGGGCGTGAAATAACTCAACACCACTCATCACCGAACGACAACACATAAGACGTTCAAGAGATTGCTAACGCGTGATAAGTGTGAACACGATTTTGTGTACTTACTCCGCATCTGCGTAACAAAGCACAGTAAAAGGGGGTGATGACTATTGCAGTTTCTGCGCGAAAAATGGCGATGCTCTCAAGAGCAATACGAATAAAATAAGCTCTCTAGCAAGATATGGTGTGTACGGTGTGCACGCGCTCGGAGTAATAGGATAACCATGGAGGCAGGCAAATGCAGGAGGTAGCATGGACGGCATACCCGCCTTGTCCAACCGACCAATTTGAAGCCCATCGAAGTGGCCCAACACGTGGACCTTTTGCGCAATTCACGCCAAGTTAGAACGACACTTGTCAATACTTCGAAGTACGACGCCCGGTAGCTTTTAATCGAAACGCGCTGCTGGTTCCGGCGCCATGGAGAGGAAGGAACCAGCGCAGGACCGGCCGGCTCACGCAGGTGGTTCAAAGGCGGTCACAGCGCCGAAGATGAGAATAAACTATGGTACCAGACCAAGGTTCAGCAACACTGGCAACAGAGATTCGCAGCTTGCACTGAGCATGCGCGAAGGCTTTCCAACTGTCATTTGTCTCGCTATACACAAAGACGCGACTTTCGCCCACCGACATCGCTGCCTTTCTGCGGCGCTTATTGCGGCGGTATCATTAGATAATGCTATCACACTCGAAGCAGTACGAAGCGTAGAAACACCGTTGGTTGATTGATTGATTGATATGTGGGGTTTAACGTCCCAAAACCACTATATGATTATGAGAGACGCCGTAGTGGAGGGCTCCGGAAATTTAGACCACCTGGGGTTCTTTAACGTGCACCCAAATCTGAGCACACGGGCCTACAACATTTCCGCCTCCATCGGAAATGCAGCCGCCGCAGCCTGGATTCGAACCCGCGCCCTGCGGGTCAGCAGCCGAGTACCTTAGCCACTAGACAGAAGCACCGTTGGTGAAATCTGCAATGCTCCGACAAGAAGGGGGTGATGACTATTGCAGTTTCTGCGCGAAAAATGGCGATGCTCTCAAGAGCAATACGAATAAAATAAGCTCTCTAGCAAGATATGGTGTGTACGGTGTGCACGCGCTCGGAGTAATAGGATAACCATGGAGGAAGGCAAAATGCAGGAGGTAGCATGACGGCATACCCAGCCTTGTCAAGCCGACCCACTTTGAAGCCATCGAAGTTGGCCCAACACGTGACCTTTTGCGCAAATTCACGCCAGTAACGACACTTGTCAATACTTCGAAGTACGACGCCCGGTAGCTTTTAATCGAAACGCGCTGCTGGTTCGGCGCCATGGAGGAAGGAACCAGCGCAGACCGGCCGGCTCACGCAGGTGGTTCAAAGGCGGAACAGCGCCGAAAGTACAACAACCTATACCGCAAGCTCTCACGTTTCGATCACGTGTTCGGTCGACAGGGTGCGCTTCACTCGTGTGACGTAATGCTGCCTCCTCTCTTTTTCTTCCTCCATGAGAATAAACTATAGTACCAGACCAAGGTTCAACAACACTGGCAACAGAGGTTCGCAGCTTGCGCGAAGGCTTTCCAACTGTCATTTGTCTCGCTATACACAAAGACGCGACTTTCGCCCACCGACATCGCTGCCTTTCTGCGACGCTTATTGCGGCAATATCATTAGATGGTGCTATCCCACTCGAAGCAGTACGAGGCGTAGAAACATCGCTGGTGATATGTGCAGTGCTCCGACAATTCACACGAATTCACACGCACACTATTCACACGAATATGTGCCCAAAAGCGCTAGACAAATGTTGCGCTTTCGATCCGCCGTACGAGGCATACGATGATTCTGGACGCATGCGAGGAACGGTAAATCAGTGCGCATACAGCTTCGCCCACATAAACCACACCTAGCTCGTCCGTTCGCAAAACATCGTATCCTCTTCACTGAGCGCAACGCAAGCATCCTTATACATCCGTGCTTCATTGCGAAAGAACATTGTCAAAAAAGCTATGCCTTCATCAGTGGCAAACATCGCAACAGTCCACATTTGTTCGTGACTCCGAGCGTGGCTCAGCAGTGCAGACGCTTCCGCTACAGCCGTTCATGACCAAACACGAGTTCATCGTCGATCACTTATTTCTGCCAACACGATAAGATCTTGCGCTTTTATTTGACACGTCTACATGAATGTGCTATTGCTTTTCTAGATGGCCGCGAAGAAGGTGGGAGCGAATTCAGCTGGTTCGATGAGACGGCTGGCCGTTGGCTCAATGGCGCTGCTTACTTGCGAAATGGCCTCCGATTGCTGCTCGATACTTCGCTAGAGGCTTGAAAGCGGTCATGGCCTTGCATAAATGGCGCGCTTCAAACATTTTATTCAAGCACGATTAATTTCATGTCAAACGTTTCTCTCATGCTTCGCGTGCCGCTGTCCACAGCGATATTGGCAAATGCCAGGATGACCGAAGCCACTCGAGCGGCGAGGACAGAACCAGCGACATGAGCGCCACCACTGTCGCGACGTCACACGTCTCGCGCGCTGCTATTGGCTGTGGCCGCCAGACCGGTGTCGCAGCCGCGCGGCTGCATTCAGCAAGTCGAGTGCACGCGTGGCGCGCAAATTGTATGTGCTTGATCTTCTACCGAGATTCGAACCTTTACCGTGAGACGAGTTTCTTGTTATGTTGGTTTGTAAGAACGCGTTCTCAGACATATCGCCTGTGTTTAAAATCTGGGCAGTTCAAAAACTATGTATTAGATCGTGACCATCTTATAAGTGACATCATCATCATCATCAGCCTGACTACGCCCACTGCAGGACAAAGGCCTCTCCCATGTTCCGCCAGTTAACCCGGTCCTGTGCTTGCTGCTGCCAATTTATACCCGCAAACTTCTTAATCTCATCTGCCCACCTAACCTTCTGTCTCCCCCTAACCCACTTGCCTTCTCTTGGAATCCAGTTAGTTACCCTTAACGACCAGCGGTTATCTTGTCTACGCGCTACATGCCCGGCCCATGTCCATTTCTTCTTCTTGATTTCAGCTATGATATCCTTAACCCCTGTTTGTTCCCTAATCCACTCTGCTCTCTTCTTGTCTCTTAAGGTTACACCTACCATTTTTCTTTCCATTGCTCGCTGCGTCGTCCTCAATTTAAGCTGAACCCTCTTTTTGTAAGTCTCCAGGTTTCTGCTCCGTAGCTAAGTACCGGCAAGATACAGCTGTTATATACCTTCCTCTGTTATATAAGTGACATATATGCTCTATTAATATCAGGTAGGGAAGACGAGCATGTTCAAGTATCAATGGCTGCATCCAAAAAGAAAATTATGAGCTACATACCTTTTCTGGATTTCGTATCCTGATGTGGGCATGTATGCTTTGCAACTCGCCGTATAACTGCATGGGTTCGTTTCTGAGCTGTGATCACGCGTGAAATGCCTGTAACTTATCTGTGTGCGCTTTATAATCGTGCAAGTGTTATCGGGATGTCACTGATACGCGTGCTGTTATGGTTCTGAACACGCATGCCTATTGCGTTTGATCATTCTTGATATACTCGCCGTTAACACATTCAGCGAAAGTATAGCTTACCCGCTCCTTCAGCTGAAAGAACACAACGGAGGGACTGACGTTTCGTGAAACACAAAGTCGAATGTCAGCAGGAATGGCTTCGACTTTCGAGCGGAGCATGCAGTACGAAATATGCAAGAGTGCAGTGAATCTGCAGGCATGAGTATAGCCAAACAGCTAGGCGCCCCTGAAATGACGAGTGTGTTCACGTGCCACGCTTTCTCCGACGCTATACCCCTAACAAAATGAAATAAATCGTGGAAATTATTACAGAGATAATCTATATTACTAATACAAATCTCAAGTATACAAGCGAGTTTCGGCAGTAATCGATATCTATTGCGGGATATTGAAAGAGAGTGAGAATGGGGTCAACGACTAAACGAATAAATCACCGCGAACGATTGTAGTTCCCTCAAAGCTATACGGCTCACCTGTACTCCGCCTTTCTTGATGCCGCCCTTTGAGCTGCCGGGGTTTTCTTTTCCTTTGAAAGAGCGTCTTTGGCTGAATATTTTTTTCAATCAAAAGCTTCTAAATAATGGTAATTGAAGGTTCTTTAATGACATCTCCATTGTCGAACTGTTTACTGTTACTGAAACTGGGTGCTTCAACAAGAAAGAAAAAAATGAAACCCTTGCGCGTTAAACTCTTTTCCGGCAAGCAATCTTCGAACTTCTATTGATTAGTTAAAAACTTACTTTTCATTTGGGTTATTCCTGACTCGTAATCTGAAACACCAGAAAAAAAAACGCCCTTGAAGTGTAGAAGTACAACTAATCTGCAGTAGACATAATGGCAAAAACAGTTGAAAAGCCTGTCCTTGTATCTGTTTCACGAACAGGGGAAACCTTTAAGTATACGATTCACATGTAAGTAAGAAAGAAAACAAAAGAAAGATTTCGAAAACAAGAATTACAAACGTCCGCCCAAAATTACACACCAGGACCCTAAAGTGACATGAGTGTGGCTTCAAAGGTTCGGGAGAGTTCACCTTGCAAGCAGAAAAAACAATTACACTGCCGTAAAAATATAAAAACAATAAAAAACACGCATCTCAAAACCTTCCTTTGGGGAAACTTATCAGGCTGGTAACCATCCCATGCATCATCCTTTTCATGCGGTACGATGCGTCAGTCTGATAATGTTGTCTTTCAGATACACCATGTGAGCTCGTTCAAGAAAATTCGGAATGTCGCTGTAGTGTGTACAGACATAGGCGTCCATGGGGTAGCCAGCCCATCAGGGGAGCTCAAGTGCGAGGATTTGTATCACCCCCCCCTCCCCCCTTTCTTCCTGTCCTTTCCTTGCGTGGCTTCATTTTCTCGTGATCGTCAGTTTTGTTTTGCGCTAAAAAATATCAGTCCCACACTTCATTCCCCCCACCCCCAACCACAAGCTTATACGTAGCGACTGATACATGGTAGGCATACGAAAACACGGCCATGTAGTATCGCACTGGGACATTTAGGGAAAAAAAAATATTCCCACATACGCAATGCATTACACTCCAGTATTCCTTTCTCTAGCCTACCAATACCTACTAATAGCAGCCACTCCTCGTGCGAATGCTGGTTGTCTTCAGCAACTAGAATATTTGGAAGGTTTATGCAATTCCGGGTCACCGAACGATGGCGTCGATATCTTGTAAATGTTCAGGCAACCGCAACTATAAACATGTTTGCTTTTGTCTGAGTGCTTTGAAAGGTTACTCGTGCGGTATTAGGCTGCGGCCCCCGATTTAGATCCGGAGGGAAGCAGGATCCACTAGGTTGATGCATTAACAATTTTATGATTTTCTAGTCGACTTTGGTCCCACCAGATGACTCCACCTATTTGACCTCTCACGTGTTTTTTTCGAGTTTCAAATTGTTGAGGTTCAGAGAGTCCGGCCCTAAGATATAGTTAACAAAAACCCCGCTGTTACTTACAGAATGAACTTTCCGGTGCGTCCAACTCAGCTGAAGATCAGGAAAAAAATGTGGTACTGTTATTCACAAAGGAGAGATCGAATGTCTATGCGAGTCGCTGCGCAGATTCAGTGTTAAGTGATGTGTGCCATTCATGTACGAAATCTCTCTGAACATTTAGGCGTATCTCTAATCGGTTGTGGCGGCGCAGTGCACTGCGTTCAATTCAGTAAACACGAAACATCTTTACTGGGCGAATTCATACCCATGAAAAAGTAACACTGAATGCACAAGCGACACACAATGTACCAATAAGAATGGCTATCCCCGATGTCGCTCGTCGTTAACTTGATTATCTTTTATACCCAAGGCTGGTAAAAGACACGAATGTTGTCGAGGGTTCTCGTTTTTGTTCGGCTACTCGCGTTGTGCGATACCTTGTCGGAACAGTCTAATCGGATAACTTCCGTTTCCCCCGGTAACAGTTTTCCTGGTGAAGCCGCGGATCCCACGAAAACGAACGTGTGTACTTGGCAGTATACTTACTGGCCCCCACTTCTACTTAGTGGCGATAACACCGTAGAACTGTCGCGCTGTAATATTAGCAGTAATGAACTCACATTGCCCAGAGCTCGATCTCGAATACGTTGTGGTCGCATAGGTGGTCTCTGTGAGCGAAGAAAAAAAAAGAAGGGTGGTGTTGGGAGTCGTAAAACGATTGACAAACACTACAAAGGTCTAATCAAGGAGGTGTATGATTACTCGAAATATCGAGTTAATATTGATAACAGAACTTGTTATAGGAACGCGAGAATTCCCGTTATGGCCACTATTTATAGATTGCACTGTAAATATATATTACTTCCAAATCCGGACGCGGCGATGAACTTGTCTTTGAGAAACGGGCGTTTCGTGTCGTGACCACAGAATTCTGTCACGTCTGTATTGTAAAAACAGACACAACCGAATGCTTTCTAATGTGGCAGAAGGAATCGCTGTCACAATAGGTAATTAAGAGAGGAAATGGTTGCAGAAGCCTGTAGACAAAGGAGACCTCAACGAAGCTTGCGACAGATTACAAGTTAACAAACACGCACCATTGTTTTTTTTAAAATACAAAACATTGTTATCATGCACACGTCGTACTATATAATATTTTGAGGTGGTAGAAAATACAATGTTTTTATTATTATTCGGAAGCATATCGATACGAAAAATGCACTATGGGATTACCCCGAATATTTGACCACGACCGATCATGAGGTTAAGGACAGGGATATTTGGACAATTAAAAATATGCAAACAAGTAGCGTGGGCTCACTACATATTTTCACATTCGAAATTGGCACTTCAATCATACTTAACTAGAGTTCCTAAGAATGAAGCAATGCAGAAAGTATCGGGAAAATTCGCGGTATAATCGGCCAATCCCCTTCATTGCGTACGAGCCATGTGCAGGGGAAAACAAGAACAACAACAAGTATAGTGAAGTGCGAGCGCATTCTTATTTAGTTCACTGAAGCACCCCTAATACGAACACCTCTTTATCCTACTACATCCTAAGACAACGAAGGAGTCTTTTCTCTCCTTTTGTGTGTGATTCCTGATTTGTCACGTATGTCACTCCATATGGAGAGACATGTTCACTCTCTTTTGTGTTCAACGACTCTCCTACAATACTGCAATACTGCCTAAAAAGAGTTAAGGTGTCTCTATGAAGAGAGTAAGAGTCCCAGAAAATGGACTGAAAATAGTTTTTTTTTTTTTTTTTTTCAAAATGCATGGTTCCTTCGAGTTGACGCGCACATCTGTTGAGAGCGTACCACGGTCACGATTTGTCGTATGAATACAGACAAATTTCTCCCCACGCAGTGTAGCCGAGAAGTGCGATATATCGATCGGTTCAGCGCTTAGTGCTGGCTATGTACAGGGGCTATCGAAAATGCCCATGCAGTCCATGCTGCCATATAAACAAATGGGATAGTGGCCTGGGAACTTTTGACGAATTCTGTGCGTGAGCTTCACAAAGAAGTGGCGCAGATGACGTTACACCGTGGTGCCAAAGGTAATAATGACGAGAAAACAATCACTCTCTCGATTTTCATTTCGCGGAGGTTTAAGACTGTCTTAAAAGCTATACAGTGGGCACGCTTTAGACCCCTTTCTTGAATAACTTCTTCGTGTAAAAACCGATAAATATTTGTTGCTTAATTTACCGGTTTTTTTTTCTTTTGGCACAATGTTGATGACAAGGACTTGCGTTCCATCATTACCGTGCTGCCACAGCTTTATTGATGATCCACTGTGGCAGCTCCGTGAGAACCACGCTGAGATTTCAAAACGACAACGAAAACACGACGTCCTGGGTCCAAACTTCAGCTGCGGCGGCCGCTTTACAATGACCTTCACGATACGTCTGAACGCAAGTATACGTCCAGCTCAGAGTTGCTGCTGAAGGAAGATCGGTCCATATTGCCCCCCAAAAAAAGTCAGCAGCACCCTCGTGCGTCTGACATAGGCAACAGTAACGGCATACACCTTACGACCTCACAAGCGTGCCAACGGCCACTCTTCAACCCTAAAGAATGCCGTCAAAATGGCGCCATAACTTGAAACACGCCTGAGCGAGAACTTCTGACTTCTACTTTCCTGATAGATAGTAAACGCCAGCGACATGCAGTACGTACCCATCGCAAGAGGAAAGCGTTACTGTAACAGGCCTGCTGGACTCGATAACAATGGCTACCTTGGTTTTTTTTTTACTTCAATCTGTGGCACGTACCCACTCTGGGGGATTAATTATGATGATGACGTTGATGAAGGCCTAAATGCATGGCTCTTACCAACTCTGTGGGATTGGTTGGTTTGTTGGTTCCTCAACAGCTTGGCGCATCCCACCTAGGGGTGTAGGCCATGAATGGGACGGTGCCTTGCTTTTTAAATTCATTCACTTCTTGAAAGGAAGTGTTGAACTCATTCAGTAATATAGGTACTAGTTTATAGGTGTTGGATTTCTAAAAAAAAACCTTTAAAAGGGTAACACAATCAACACACACACAAAAAGAGAAAGTCTATTTAAAACAACTGAGTTTAGCTATGTTTAGCATTCCATTCTTTTAGATTCTCGTAAAAAATTGTAACAGCGGTAAAAACGCTCCTGTGGCTCTGTGGGATTGGCCGTCTCGTGGGATTTTTTTTTTCTCTCGTACTCACGAGGAGGGGCTTGATGATGAACGTGATGACGTTAATTTACTCATTCAAAGGAAACCACCCTAAAATTGGCCACACTCTGGCGCAACTTTCAGGCCCTAACACAACTTCAAAACGACACGTATGTCGGTTGTGATAACAAGCCGCCAAACAGGAAGTCAATGAAGTGCATCGAAAAGTGGCGCGCATGTCGCACAGCGAGTTTTCTTATGTCCCTGACAAGAGTTATTTTTACTCGTGCTGGTTAAGTCCTACGTGCTCGCTTATTGTTTACCGCGGCATGTGTCAACTCTACGAACTGGAATCGATGGGTGCCCGCGTCACGCACTTTTTGCGAGTTTCACGGAAGCGGCGCAGCATTTTAGCGAGGGATGCACGGCCGCGCAGTGAGACGAAGGATTGCGACTTGAGCGTGAATACGACCAAAAGGCTTGCCGCGAACGTCGGTTCTCTGATACACCGCTAGATGGCATAACTGCCACGGGAGCAGACGAAGAAGTGATCACAAGGGAAATACAGGAGAACAGCAGCTCCGTTGCTTTCTTTTTCTTTCACGCTGGGCGGAATAGGATTTTTTTTAATTCGCAAAGGGTTTCATAAAATTGCTGGAGCGGAAGTTCTCACTGTGCTTTGCCAGCAATATTGAAGCCAGGTTTTGGCTTCAAAAGATCTCAGAAAGATGCTATTTTCTGGTGGTTCCCACTTGGATATCAAGTGGCTTTGACCTGTCAGTCTAAAGGCTACGTTAATTAAAATTTAAACGGTAGCTGTTTCTGATGATGTAACGCACACGGACGAGTATCGGTGCCTTAATCTCCGTTAAAATTTGCCTTAAGTATTAGGCTTGCTAAAGAAAACTAGTAACAGAAGGGCGCACTTTGAGCGCTATCTGCCCAGAAAACGTTGCCATGTTAAACTTGCTGGGCATCCGAAGAGAACGCTCCTTCTGAATCGCCGAACGGCAAGAACGGTACACTGATGGGCGAAATGATTTTGTAGGCTCATCAAGGTCATCAAGGGCATGAAGTGATAATAAAGAGCACGGGACGGCTTTAAACTCTCCCATAATAGAGTGCCCTGTACTCTAACTCATTACCCACTTTTTCAAACCACCCCCGCGAACGCCAACATCTCATCAAGCCCCTAGTAAGATGGCTGCCGTAGCCGCCATCTTACAGTAGGTACGGCTTCACTCGTGGGCGATATTTACCACTACAGCAATTGTTTTTAAACCTCCTTGATTTTTCGGGGGGGGGGGGGCGGAGGTCATTCACATGGGAAGTGAGCAAAATGATTCCACCGAGCCGACCTTTTGAATTCATATTGCCTTTAGAAGTCCGGCGCCACACATACACACAGGCAGTGGTTTGGGTCAGATCATGTCTGTAGTAGCCCAGATTTTAAACATATAGGAACATGCAGTAAAAGTTCCTGAATTCAACACTCCTACACTCGTTAATTCGAAAAAATCTTATTCGGTTCTGGCCAACATATATACACTGTTTGATGGCCACAAGCTCTCGTAGTTTCGCTCATAATTGGCCGAAACGCGCTTAACGTGGATATGCGAGGACTTCCTGAACGAGGCACCACATCGTCATCGTCGCCACTGCGAACCACAAGATTACGAAAGACATGCCCATTGGCGTTTACTACCATGACCTCTTGTCGTTCCAACAGGCGTGGTGGCGATCCTCTATCGCAGTCTTTGCGACCAAAGCTTTCAGCAGGTACTCCGAATATGACTAGTTTGACGGCGAAAATGTGGGTATCGTCACGTGCGCGGGATGGCGGTGGTGATGCATGACGGTGCAGGAGTGCAGGCCACGTGCCGGACTAATGAAGACACGCAAGTCTTGGGTCGTGATCACATTGTCGATTAGGTCGCAATTTGGTGAAAACTCCGGCTTTTACATTACTCGTATGCTTAATAAGTACAGCATTAACACAGTCATCAAGATAATGACAGTGTATTATTAAGAAAACCATTTTTTTATTCTTCTGTCTAATATTTTACATAATTTGGAATTCGTATATTTGCAGCACATATTTTTTGCTCCCGTGAATTCCAAAACAACGAGCCCTGACTGTACTGGAACGTTCGTATAGAAAATCGAATACTAACGCTACGAGAAGACCAACGCATTATATATACTTTTTTTTCAATAGTGAATTCTCGTGAATACGTGCCCGACGAGAAAGCGGCCTAGCTACGCAAAAAAAAAAACGGAAGTGCGCATTGACCTTCAGGAACAAATCTCCTGGCGAATGCGTCACCGTTATACAAAGGCACGAATAAACACGTCGCAACAAATGTAGCCCTTAAAGTACGCATTGCCAAACATTCCCTTCGCTTGCATCTCCTGACGTGCGCATCCGCTGGAAACTGCTTCATATATGTAACGTCACCGCAAAGCTGGCCTAAAATATACCACTTGCAAAGGTGCCTTTGAACGCTCCTATACAAACATGCAAAAGGGAGTTATCGTGGTGAATGCATCTGCAACTGCTTTAATTAACTTCTATTTTTTTTCCTCGTATACTAATTATGCCACCTGTATCGGCCATTTGCGCTATCCAAGCATTAACACGATGCGGCGACGTTGAAGCAGCATTTCAAGCGCATCGAGGGACAGCCGCCGCTCTGCGTCTTCCGGCGCTACGACAGGCTTCGGTATAGCGCAATTCCGACACGTCCAAGTCGAAATTAGTTGGGGCATTTTCTAACTATAGCAATCTGTACAAACAACCAAGGCGAATTTCCGCCGCCCTTGACGTGTTCCGTAAAATGCCCGTATCCACGATAACCCCCCCCCCCGCATTATATGCACGTGAGCAAAAGTTTGCGAAAGTGCCGTGTGGCAAAGTAGCATGACGGAGTTCCAGTGAAGAGAGATGGTATCTGGGGTTTAACGTCCCAAAACCACTATATGATTATGAGAGACGCCGTAGTGGAGGGCTCCAGAAATTTATACCACCTGGGGTTCTTTCACGTGCACCGAAATCTGAGCACACGGGCCTACAACATTTCCGCCTCCATCGGAAATGCAGCCGCCGCTGCCTGGATTTGAACCCGCGCTCCGCGGGTCAGCAGCCGAGTACCTTAGCCACTAGACCACCGCGGCGGGGCCAGTGAAGAGAGAAGGCGGCGCTGTTTCTTGGGGCAGGAAATGCAAACTTCGCTGAGACGAACGTGGACGCGCACGGTATCTCAATATAAATTAGCAAACGGTGGACAACCCTGTTATGTGTTGCGATCTTGGCACTAACATCGCATTCCATTGCGCGAGAGTTTTAGTGAAGTTACGCCAGATCAGATGCTAAAGGAGGCAGCTGGTGCTAACCTTATATATAAGCATTTCAATTCATAGCTATCTCATTGATTGCTTCGCCCTTGTAACGAAGCTGAGTACTTTCGTTGTGTTTTCAGCCGTAATTACGCATCTGTGGCGTCGGCTTAACTTACTTTCACCCATGTCTTTGCAATCAAGGACACGACCTGCACTTTGGAGAAAGTATTGCGACATCCAGGTCTCTTGACAAAGCTTGCCAAGCAGAAGGGTCTCGCCGCGTGCGAGGTGACCAGGACGATCCGAAGTTGTCTCCGGAGCGTCCAACGTTTTCACGACTTCATGCGAGTTACAGGCGTCGTCAGGGAACGCGTGACGTGCGCGCCCCCTGTCGATGGTCGCAGCATGCAACAGAGGACCTGTACGTGGACTGCTGGCGCCTCCTGGGGCGGTACCTTAGCATCGACGACGTGAGACGCTTCACCGAAGCGTCGGCGAACTGGGAAACTCCACGATTAGCTGGGCTACATGATGTTGAGAGCGAGCGTATAGGGCAATAAATGCATCGTGGTGGATGTATACCTGCTTACGAGAGCCTTGCTGCGTTTGAGTTTCATCGCGAAATCACTTTGCATCTGCGCTGTTCGAGTTTCGATGTGTTCGTCCTGCAATCAGTTTGGCGCAAACATCTTTGAACCTGCTTTTAGCTGCCCACATCACGTGTAACTTTGCGCCGTTACTCCTGGTTCTTTTGAAAAAGTTGCAGCGCCAACTGCACGACTGCATGCGCAAAATCTTTTATTTAACTTTACTCGCACGGTCGTTCCTTGGCACGAGAACGGGTCCGCCACCGAGAGCAATGTGCCAGTGCGCGGTCTAACGTTTGGCATGCCTTACATGAAAATGACGGAGCTTATCTTCTTCAAGTCTCTAGAATTACATTTTATTAAAGCCAAACTAGCAAAATACATCGTGCACTGAACCATGTGCAGCGTTTTCAGCGTTGTCCGTCTGAGCCACGACGTGCTGTGGTGTTTTCGTTAGCCTCAAGGAAGACGTAATCGACAAGGTTTTGAAACATTTTTTTTTTTTGGTGTGCCCGTGCGCCTAATTATTGAAATCTTCACTCAGACCAAAAAGTGATGTTCACGCATTAGTCTTCTGTCGCTACTGAATGGAAACGAATACGCAGAAACAGCATTGCTTGTCCTGGAACGACATGAGGAAAACGTGGGTAGGCAGCAAAACTACATCACTCCTAAATCTTATCGACATGAAAACCGCGTTCTCGGTTTTACGAGCACGCTGAAAAGTTGTCAAAAGTGCGCTAATGAGCGTAGGATCATTACGTCACACGAAGGCAACGCCACAATTACGCATATTACTAACTCGGGTCTACGTGTAAATTTTTGTTGGGTAGAATGAGACAATACTCGAATACTAACAAGAACCATCGACCGCATATACAGCAATCAACAGTGACGTGGCCAGGTACATTGCATCTTTCATGTTTTTGCCGCCAGAGGCACCACCAGGTTATTTTTGCGTCTGTCAATGAAGAAATAAAAATAAATAAATCCACCTATCACGTAAAAAAAACGGAGTTTGAGTGAATGCGATGCACAATCTTTCCATCTATGGAGTCATCGCATTTCATGTTCTAGGAAGTTCTCGGTCACTTTAACCATCATAAGTGCTTTGGGCGGCAATATATATTCGCGAAAATCGCTCATTTCAGTGTGACTGAAATTACAATGGTGTTCCGCAATGCTGAAAACACAGTGTCGTTGACGGGCCCCTATGTTGCGAAATGTCCCATTTTTTTTTCTTAACTTCTTCGTATTCCTTCCTTTTCTTCCTCGTCACTTCTCTTATTTGCTCCCTCCGGCTTCCCATCATAGTTTATTCCTCTATCTATCTATGGTTCCCTGGTGTTTTTTCCGAATTTCTTTCTCTCCCTCTACTGCCTCTAATTCAATCTCTGTCATGATTTACTCTCTCTTCTCCTCCTTTCCCTCTTGTCAATATCACGTCTCTCTTCCTCACGCTCACCTTCTTTTCCCAACCGCTTACTGCAGCATTTGACACGAGTGCATTCGCAACTTTCACCGCCTAGAGAGGACATAAGTGACAGTCCAACATGGCCGTCGTTTTGGGGGATCGTGCCGCCGCCCCCGGATAGTGTGCCCGTCCCTTCGAACTGCGTAGTCTTTTCGGCTGCACCCACCGTGTCGTCTGTCACACCTGTCCCGTTTATTAGGGAGGCGATCGCCGGGCTAATTCCAAGAGCCGAAGTATCGGCCCCCCGAACCGCACCACGAAAGCGTGGACAATTTAGAAGTGGTCCTTATTGGTGCGCCAGCGGACGCCGGCTGTGGCCCAAAGAACAAGACAGAGCCGAGAGTTGAGAAACAAACAAAATTATATTCTCATTAACGGCAGATCAAAAACAATACACACGTATGCACACTCCACAATAGTTACATACAATACGTCACCAAACAGACGATGTACTACACAGTACAATCAACCACACTTGAAACAACGGACACAGACAACAATACGCACTACAATGCAGTCGCATGCATTGAACAACCAAGACACTTAAAGACTAAAGAGATATAAAACCTATTCAGTCCAAAGTCCTTGGAACAAAAGTCTGAATGATACTCTTCCGAGAATCACTCACTCAAAGTCCAGCGTTGTTGTCGTTCCGCAGCTCTCGAAGTTCTCTTCCAGGAAACCTCCCGTCTTCAATTGGCCACTCTTCAAACTTCAACTTCTTCGCCGGAACACGTCGGCTTCACACTCGCAGCGGTTGCCACGGGTCTTCGCTCGATAGCGGTAAACACACACACTCTTGCCTGTAGCTCGAGCCGTCCCTACGGACCACAAACTTCGCCGACTACACGGCGGACTCTCTACGCACTCTGGCGCTCACTTCCGTCTCCTCCTGTTCTGTCACTACGGGCAGAACCTTCGCCGACTACACGGCGGAATTCCTACGCGCTCTGGCGTTAACTTCCGTCACCTCCTGATTTCTCGTCTCGGCTGCTCGGTTAAATACCTTGCGCGCGACTTTCCAGATCTTTCTCGTCCTTTCGTCGGCGCGATACGCAGCGAAGGCTGGGGAGAGGGGAGACGGTTTGTCTGCCCTCCGCGTCGGATGACTCAGCTCGGTCTGACCCCGCCCCGTTCGTTCGAGAAAAATCGCGGTCTTGCTGGGCCGCAGATGTGGGGTGAGGAGGATCGTCTGCGAAGCCGTGCTTCTGCGGGGAGAGCGCGCGCCCGGGAGCCCTGGATGTTGGCTTTCTTTTTTTTTTCTTTTTACCTCGCGGCGTTTCTGCCGCCCGTTGTCGCAAGGATTTGGCGGCGCGCTCTTGTTTAGCGCTCGTTCTGTGACATCGTCAAGGCTTTGCTTGACTCTAGCATGTATTATATGCCATACGACCTGAAAAGAAGTTTTGAAGGCCGGGCACATCGTTTGCTGATGTGTGAAAGGAACGCACGTACTCGTTTGCGAACACTGTCCAAGTATTGTCCTGCCGACTTCCCGACCATGGAAATAGCCGCACGAGCCATGGTTCAAATTCGGGAGCGACTGAACGATGGTGGTAAGTTCACGTACTGTACTGACTTATGACGCATTCCATCGAGAGAAAAGGAGTAGAGGGGCAGGGAAGTGTGCAGTGGGGGGGCAGAGCACTGAGAGCAGGGCCACTCAACCTGCCACTGGAATGCGCCGCACTCCCGGAGGGCAGGTCAAGGAAGGGAGTGATGAGTGGGGGACCATGCGACTGAAACATTCCAAGCCCCGGCATATTCTTTGTGGGGCAGCAGCAAAATACGCGTGCAATCTGTCAGCCACGCGTTCTTCATTATCCTGTGATACCTAGTATGTTTGTGCAATGACCCATTCGGCAGACGTCCAGCTGTCATCGTATAGCCACCCGTACAAAACAGCGGTGTCAATGGTTGCTACCATTGGCGCCACGCTCGCCGGCTGAAGAAAAATTCGGAAACTGTGACGTTCAAGGGCCACGGGACTCGTCGTACTGCGCCTCCTCCGCTTTTCAGGCGAGCGCACTACAAACTGCTCCTGGCTGCTCTCGGCACGGAAAAAGAACTCTCGCTCTACCACTGCATGACAGTGCTCCTGCACCTGTTCGACCACTGAAACACTCGGGCTCCTAAAGAGAGGAGGGGGGGTGGTGGTGCTATTTTTCTTCCATGTGGTATTCTCGACGAATTCGTGTGTGACCACACCTACGAGTGTGGCACAGATTATATGCACACAGTCGTCCATGCGCACAGAGCTAGCTCATGCGTGTGGATGACTGCGCTCTTCAGAGGCTTAGTCCATCCGAGGCATCTCGCACGAAGCAAAAGTAGACGCTCTTACTTTTTGCCCTACGTTTTTAGCTTCGATGCATGGCTACGAAAGTAGTAACGGTGATCTTAAGAGTGTAGCCATCCACTCTCATGATCTGGCTAAGAGTGAGTCGCGACGTCAGTGTTCGAACTTTATCATCGCTTCCCACGGCAGAAACTACGCTGTTTTAATGCGCTTACAAACAAAATATATTTGGGTGTATTTTAATGCTGAAGCGTGGTCAATGACAGTTCGTGGAAAGAGAGAATAAAATAAGGGAAAGGCAGGGAGGTTTACCGGAAATTGGAGCATCCGGTTTGCTACCCTGCACAAAGGGAAAGGAGAATGGGTAATAAAGATGGGAAAGAAAGCGAAGAGCGAAGTAGGCGCGCGAAAAAGAAAACAAAAAAGTGAGCTGGGGTGCTATAGCCTATTCAATAGGCCACTACCACTCAGAAAGTTCAATGAGGCCCTCACTGATTTTCTGTGCGAAAGTTCGTGGCAAAATCTCAGGGATGCCAGGAGCTGAATACATCACTGTCGATATATCAATTTTAAGACAAAGTTTTATTTCTATCATGTATATAGTCTCACAGATAAAGGACAACAAATGATCCCAACAATACTAACCAGTTGTAAGCAAATTAAATAGGTGATTAGTGCAGAATAAAATTTAAATCCCACATTCTACAAGAACATGTTGGCGAGAAACACATTTATTGGGAAGTGCATCTTCATTAAACCTCATGCGTGTGTGCACGGGTGGATGCAGACGGTTGCTCGGAGGGGGGGGGGGGAGGCAATGTGTACAGTATTAAAGTAAGGGGGTGGGTATGTTGCATAATAAACAAGTGGGTGGGCTTCCCCGAGCCTTATTCGCCCCCGCTTTAAAGAGAACTCTGCGCGTGCTTATCATCATCATCTTCATCATCAACCTCACTACAGTGATGATGAGGATTGATGATGATGCAGAAGATGACGATGATGATGATGATCTTCCTTCCGCGCGCTTATGCTTTGACTGAAATGCGACGAGTACAAATATTTCTTCTCTCTCTCTCTTTTTTCATGATTACTGCTCGCGCGAAGCAGGAAACCTCGCCTTTGACTGCACGACGTGTGTACAGCGGCACCTGGCACAATTTGCTATTCTTGTATACCTGTACCTCACAGCGAAAAAAAAGGAATAAAGAGTGAATCATTTCTACCACGATTCGCAGTACCCGTCCCGTCTTCTGCAGTTCACCACCGAGTCCAGAAAAGCCGTCGTACAAATCGCCGAGCCTCTGAACATAAAGCACCAGCGAACCGCCAAAATGTGGCCGACCGAACACCTGCATGAGCTGGCTGCGTGGGTATCCCCAAAGCGACAGTTACGACGGCTGCCGCATGATGACGCGACCATCGAAGCATTGTGGTTTCAAGGGACAGTGAAGGCAAAATAGAATTTAAACGAGTAGAAATAACCGAGAGGAGGCCAACTGACTCGTAGCTAGAATCAAAGCGTGAGCGGAAATGATAGTACTTGTTGATATGGTTAGATGACGAGAGCTGCCGTCCGCTCTAACTGGCACAGCCGGATACATCGCTCCATTCATCCAACCGTTACGAATACTATTAGCTAAAGCCTCGTTATATATATGAAGTTTTCCACGAATCTTCGCGAGGCGGGTCCCGGGGACCCTTGCGTTTGCTTTCGGGGAACAGGATGACTCGCGCCTTGCTGGACCAGGCTGACCCTCGCTAGACCAGACGGCGCGGCTGACAATACAAGAAGAGAAAGAGAGCGGTCAGTGCGGGGACTCAGTGTCCGAAAAGGCAGCGACAGTGACGAGAGACCTTTCGGCAACGAACGAACGTAGATGCTCGGCTCTCTAAATGCAGTTGTAAATGGTGCAAGCGAACGTCTTGTAGATATCGTAGAAAACCATAGTCCGAGAATCGAAGCCATCTTGGTGACAAGCTTCTCTTGCCTTGGTATCGCGCATCCCACCTCGCGAACAATTTTCGCCTCCAAGAATTGAGCTTCTTTCTTTCTCTCTTTTTTTCTGCTCGTGCTCTCTCGCCCACCGGGGTTGCTACAGGCCACGCTGGACTGGAGAAATCTGCACACGTGTTCAGCAAGCGAAGCAAAGAGAGGATGACGGTGCAGAAGACAGCGCATGCCGGTTCGTGATGGTGGTCATTTTTGTCTCCGACTGACAAATTAAGGTGAGTATGAAGTTTCCTTTTTTTAAGTTATTTGAATGTCTTGCCCTGCTTTTGTCCTAGTGTTTTCATTTAAACTAGCCGCCGGCGCCTTGTTCGATCCCTCATAGTGGGTTCTATGGGAAAAGCGAGCAAGCAAACTCTGCGACGTTCAACCGCCACTGCACCGCATCGTTATCGTCATCAGTATCCCTTGGTTTTGATGTCGCTGTTCCATTAAGGAGGTTCAAAACAATTCTGCTTGAGTGGAGACGACCTATGCATACCAAATGGGGCGCAGTGAAGCCGCACTGCACGCACGGCGGCCATCTTGCCATGGGCAAGATACGAAAGCCAAAGCGCACCCGCCGCGCCTTACCACCGTAGTTTTTAGCTGCGGAGAGAAGATGTCGAGAAGTCAAATGGCAGACAAGAACACAGTCTACTATATCATTTTTCTTTTCGGTGTGTTCCTTGCAAGCATGCACACTGACTCAGGTTATCGCTGGCTTTTAAAAAGAAGCATACTCGTTAGAGCAGACCCCACATTCTCGGCACTCTAGTTTACATTCATCTTATAGACCTCTCCCTGTTTATAAACAGTGTGACGTCACTGCGGGCGCCCCGCCCGCCATACCCTCTCTTGGAGCAGGTGCTGGTTGGCAAGAAAGTTCCGCCGGCGGCACCTTTCTGCATAGCAGAGCTGCGTGTCTGCACTCCTTCGATGTAAATTTCTTACATTACTATGTCCTAAAGTCACAGCTTTTGAAAGAAAGGGGTCGCGGAAGGGTCACTGTCCATAATGTGGAAATTAGGTCGTCGTAGATGGACGGGTGAAGAAACTATAGTACTGAAAGAAACGACTAGCACGCGGTGGGCTTCACCCACGTAGAAGGCAGCCACAAAAATCTGATCTTTTCCGAAAGCGAATGTTTTGAATGTATACACGGTGACTGGCACTTCGAGAAATATTTACATGGCATTGATGTAAACTTATTCAAATTCCATCGTGGCATGTGCGATGCAGTTTTAAACGAGGTACAGCATTGGCGGCAGCGTGCTTTTGAGCTGCTGTGCTTGACGTAGCGGATAAGATTCTTACTCATTGCGCAAACGTGTGATCGGAGATGAATGAAAAAAATAAACGAAGCACTTCTTGCCGTGCGTTAGGCTGAGGTTAACATATCCTCGTGAAAATTATAGTAAAATCCTGCCGCTGCGTTTCTCAATAACCCAGTGAAAATTCATGTGATGTAAAACAGGACAACTTGATAATATATAGTATTATCTAACACACTTACCTTGGTGCGTTTGACACCTAAAACGTGTTTTCATAGCTATATTGCTCCTTTAGGCCTGATGCACAAACTTCTATTGCGCATTGTGATTTAGTAAGGATCGAGGCGTAAAAGTATAAAGTAGATAAGAAACGAAAATCTCCGCTGTTTCCATTAACACGTATGAGGTATCCGATAATTCGAGGTATAGCCATGCAGATTCGGCAACGCTACAACATGCTTATAGCTCATGCGTAGTCGTACATATATCACCCAGAGATCATGCACTTTTATTTTTCTGCACGCCGCGCATGTGCTGAGATGTACCCACTCGCAGAGGATCGCGTCAAATGCATTTTTCACTTTGAATAAATTGTCAAATCGTAAAGTTTCATCGACAACCGGTTACTGCGACCGGCCCGCAACGAATGCCGGCGTTTTCGCAAACAGGACGCATCGCGTTATTCACACTGTGCACACCACGCAGGATATTCGCAGTTTCACCATCCTTCAATTTTTTCACCATCAATTTTGTCGATGTCTTTCAACGCACGCTACACGCCACGGTCAACACTGCACATTTTCGAAGACGATGCCACTGTTCCTCACACAGGCCGCCGCGTGTGCTCACTTCTCCGAGATAAACAGCCAGCCAGCGTGGCAAATGTTTCATCACGCACTTAACCACACACCTAGGTGTTCTCTGACACATACTACAGCTAATGTTGCCACTGTGAGATGAAGGTACAGCTTTCAGAAAGAAAAAAAAAACACTTGCCCCAAGCCACCGAGCGACTGCACCCCACTCAGCCGCCAGCGGGAGTGTTTTGCCAACCACCGCCTTGCACGTGACCCGGTGACGTCACGCTGTGACGTACCCCGGTAGAGGTCTATTCGTGTGAAAGAATCTCGTGCAACTGTAGAGTTCGGCCCCCTTCTTTGCGTGGAATATGAATGTGGGTGTCCCAAGCATCACACATAAGGACAGGCTCATCGATAAAGATATGCTCATCAAGGCTTTCAGTCAAAAGTCATTACTTTTCTCAAGACAAGCTCAATAGCTTCAGGGCCAGCATTTTTCTTTTGCGCAGACGTGCTTTAATTAAGGGTATTCATCTTGCAGTCAAGATCCTTTTAATAGCTTCTATCTGCATCATGAAGTATAAACAGTGCGATATTCTACAGAGGGACACAAACGAGGAGACGCAGACTCTGTGTCTCCTCGTTTGTGTCCCCCTGTAGATTGTCGCGCTGCTCGTACTTCATCGCCAACGAGGCCAAAGCTTCACTTTATTAGGTTCTGTCTGCAGTTGTTCGATACAATTTCGTTAACTAGGCTCTCTCTGGTGCCGCAAATGAATCAACTTGAAAACACACTTGGTGGCATCCTAAGTCGTTAGTTAAAGACAACGAGCGTATGCATAGGCAGTCGATCACCATGCATTCTAGACCCAAAGTCCCCATATTTAGCTACAATAGTCGCCCGCAATCTGAACGTGTTTCCTCATTTGGCATCAACAATCAACGTACAGTATACGGAGTCTATGTGCAGAATTGGGCAAGCTATTTCGAGACGTTGACTCAGCTGCTAATCGAGTTTTTTTGTTATTATTTTAACGATATAGCGCTAAGGAGCACGTTTCGCAGAAATTCCGGTGTCGTCGTCATAGGTTGTGAGCGCAAAAATCATCATGCGTGACCGTAAATTCGAGGACGATGCAAATGAAATTAATAAATGATAAAAAACCCTACAGAAGAGTGGGGACCGAGCCGAGATTATTGGGGCCGCAACTGGGGATCGATCCCGGTTTATTTGCGTGGCAAGCTGATGTTCTAGCACACGGTCACGCCTCTGCTTGTGAAAGCAGTAAAAGTAGCTTTGGTGCTTCACATACACACGCGTCTTGTATACATGCTTCACAATGCGACATGAAACATTGCAGTAATAAAGCGTGATCAAGCGTCCATTGCCAACGGACGTCAGAATGTGCGATTACCATATATGGTTTCGCGCTTGAAAGCTGGTACCCGGCCCCCTACAAAAGGCACACACGCTACTGCGCCTATTCTCTTAAAGGGGCCCTGCAACACTCTTTGAGCGTGGTCAGGAAACGCTGCCGATCGGAAGTAGAGGCTTTCGACAACACGCGAGCCAAATAATATAGCGCAGCAAGTGGCCTTGAATTCACAATAAATTATCAAAATCAGCTAAAAATTGCTTTCTCTTCTCTCGACAAATAAAGTTATATGCCCGAAAATCACACGTCATCGACCCATCTATCAGCCATTGGCTCGCGGGAGGCCGCTACTTGTTCACGCGTACGCACGTGATCACACTGAAAAATCCGCGCGTTTGAAAGAGAAAAAAAGTGCTCAAGGTCGCGAAGCGTGACGTTTTTCTGTGGCCGTGCCATTCCTCTCTACTTCGCTTCCAGCGTTTTCGTAAGGACAAGAGAAGAAATAATGCAATTGCAGCATGCGACAAACCTTTGTAACTCTACTCTCACTGGACGGTTTCTTAAAATTTTTGCGGTGTTGAATACGTGAGGCAATAAGCTCTTTCAGTGAATCCATTCCATGGTTACTTGAAAAGGTGTTTCGAGGTTCCTTTAAGGCCACGTAGTGGGTGAATAGAAAATTCGAAAAGGTTTGATGCACTAAATGTTTAAAGTACGCACTTTGAACAAGATGTCGCTATCGCGTTCAACTCCTAAAAGTGAAGCTTTATTCCCCTATTTTTTTTTTTCGTGGAACTGTGTCGCATTCTCGCATAATGCGCTCTGCTGACAGGGCTCAATACTTCACTTTGAGCGTACATACTAATAAGCTGACGCAGAATGGAAGAGCAGAGGTAACGCAAACGCCCACAGCTCGGATGTATACGTGCCTTTCTGGCGGTTTTGGGCCCTCCGAAGGAAGTTGCTGTATGTGCGAGGGAAGGTTGCAATGAAGACCCTCTAGCCCTCATCAGATATGAGCTTTTGATTTTTTATCCCTTTACTACACCTTGAGTATTATGTCCCGCTTTTTTTTTACTTCACTCTGCGATTCTCTGCGGTAAAAGTTTGTTATGGAGCTGTGTTATCTCTCCTTACGGGATGGTGAGGCTTTTGTTTGTTTGTTTGTTTCTTTGTTTGTTTGTTTGTTTGTTTGTTTGTTTGTTTGTTTGTTTGTTTGTTTGTGAGAACTGCCGTGTAGGTGATAAAACCGCCGTGCCATATCTTCAACAACTTCAAGGTCAATACATATAACGGCAGGAGTACCCTGGGCCTCGGTCATGGCCGTTTTCTTCGCAGCCAGAACTAGTATTTCACAGTTCAGACATACTGGTTTTACTTCACTGCACTATACAAGTAACAAAATGAAAGGCACGAATACAAGAAAAGATAGGTCTCTGTGTATCGCCCAAACGATGTTACCCACCCTTCTAGTAATAATCTACCCTTTTAATTAACACAACAAAGAACCGATAACAAAATATTGGAAAATCGATCGCCTATTTAATTTCAACGAATAGTTAACAGTGTGTTTGTTTCCTATTCGCACACCGCTACAGTGGTATCAACGAGCACAAGGACATGTACAATTGGACTTTGCAGGAAATGCGTCAAGCCCAGCCGGACAACTTGCGGGCCATAGGCCAGTCCGGCTTGTAACAATTTCACCAGAAGTGCCTTTATAACATCTGTCATCGCCGTGTCTATAGGCTTTCAGTCATCCCGTCATCTTAATGCCACAGATCAACAGCACGCCCCGGCGTGCTTTCAAGATTTCGGTCCTTAAGAAACCTGTTTAAAAAAAACAAGGATCACCATGAGGCATAAGAACACAGGGTTTGAGCTGTCAACAATTTAAGTGTTCCGGCAAACGAAGTTTTCACCAAGCTCGAAATATGCTATTCACAACTGAAACATTATCCCAGAGCACCCCTTCGCTTGATTTATGTAGCCTTAAGAAAGGCGCAATGTATTCATTAGAACATCCGGACCACCACTACGCCGGAAAACATCTGGAACATGTGTGGGCCACAGCGGCTAGAGTTGAGGAAGGTGCGCTGCTTGTCTCCGGCAAGATGGCAGCGCGCAGCTTCTCCTGAGGGGCGTCTCCTCCACTCCAGCAAATATTTTACTTTCCCCTCCTTGCGGAGAGTAGACGCTGGCGGCGGCGAATCAAGACGTGCTCGCGTCGGCTCCCGGATTTTGCCAACTTTTCTAGCATTTTGTCGTCGAGTATCCATGTTTATTTGTGCAAATCTTTACCGCGAAGTTCTAAGGACTACGCGGACACCCTTTTTTGTCACAGTGAGTGATTTTTCACCATTTTACGGACCTTTGTGTGCCTCCGTCGGCGGCGTCTCACCTAACGAGCACTTCGGAGACCAGGCCTAGGCCTAGCTCAGCTAGGCCACCCAGCCGGCCTCAGGGGTGGCTCGGCGCCACTCGTCTGTTACCATGATGGAATATCGAGTAGAGGGAGAAAACATTTCCCCGGAGGAAGTCACTCAAGACCAGGGATGGCAAACTGCGGGCGCCAGAAGAGTTAACGCCAAATCGCGGGGAGGTGGCCCTAACGCCGCGGCAACGCTTTCGGCGTCCCGTGGCGACAAGCATAGCGGCGCAGCGCTGAAGTCCAAGATTATTAGGGCAGGCCGAATGCCGGTTCTTCCCAAAGAAGACACCAAAATCGTCATTCGACCAAGAGGTGGACTGAATATCTCCAAAATTGGAGCGGCTGCGGTGGCTGACGCTATACTTGCAGCCGCCGGCATCAGACCCGATGAGCTCTCACAAGACACTCTGTGCCCGAACTTACAGCAAAACATTATGGTGGCCAGCACTCCTAGACGGGAAAATGCCGATCGATACTCCCGCCTCAAGCAAATCCGCATCTCGGGCAACATCCACGAACTCTGCGCGTACGAGACTGCCCCACACTCCACGTGCAAGAGGGTCATACGTGGCATACCGTTGCAAGACGACCCTGCGACGCTGGATGGCAAGATCGTTAACCAGAAAAACCCGCTCGCACTGGCAGCTAAGAGAATTGCTCAGACGGAGACTGTGATCATCGCCTTTGACGGGCACCGGGTACCGAATTTTGTCAGGTACGGAACGCTCCTGTTGAAATGTTCCCTATATAGAAAGCAAGTGGACGTATGCCACGCCTGCGGAAGACTCGGGCATCGCGCCGATGTCTGTCCAACACCTAGCGACGTCGTCTGTCGGGGATGCGGCCTTCCAAACCCTGATGAGCAGCACCAATGCACCCCAATATGCAAGTTCTGTGGCGGTCCGCACCTTACTGCCAGTAAAGAATGTGCGCATAGATTCAAGACTCCGTACATTGTTCGCCGACGACGCTTCGAGCGCGCCAGACAGCAAGAGGAGCTCCCCCCGCAGTCGATCCTTCGATCCTCCTATTCTCAAGCCTCATGTAGCCCTAGCCCTAAGGGATAACGACGCTCGCGCTCGCGAGGTCGCTCCATGAGCCGACGGGGCTCCAAAAGCTGCTCTGCCCCAAGATCACGACCATCATCGCCTTCTCCAGCGCGCTCCGGCTCCAGAGGCCGCTCCACGTCCCGCACCCGGAGCGGCTCGTCCAACAGGCCAAGATCCAACACCCCCTCCGGTGGTAAAGGCAAGTCCTATCTAACGTGGGCCGATAGGGCCCGTGGCAACCAAGCGCAGGCGTCCAACTCCCAGGACTCGCACGACCCGCGTCTCACGAACGAGCTCAAAGAGCTTAGGCGTGCCAATGATAGTCTTAGGAAAGAAAACGCCCAGTTCAAGCAGGAAATCAGTCGGCTAGCCACCGAGATAGCCGAAATACGAAAATTGGCGCTCAAACCGCCGGCTCCTCCGGCCGCCACGAGTTCGTCGGCCATGGACACGGCGGAGGCTCCCCCCAAGGCGGGTGCAGTGAAGCGTCGCGCCCTGGATAGCTCAAGGGAAGACGAGACTCTGGAGCTCCTTTCGGAGCTCAAGAAGGCCATCTCCAACATACAGTCAGGCCTCTCTCAAGTACAAGAAATGATCGCGCACCCCCAGCTGGGTCTGGTCGCCCTCAGCGAGAGAATACTTAGACTGGAGGGGACCCACCACGGATTTTTGCCAAGCACATCGACAACACCAGTCCCAAACTTGAACAGTGTCATTGCCCCGCCGACAGAGGGTGCCATCCTGCAGGCGGCCCTCTCGAAACCCATCCCCAAGCCCAAACATGGATAACGAAACTAACGTCATAACAATGTGGCAGTGGAATTGCGCAGGGTTCGTCAGCAAACGGGCGACCCTGCGACAATACCTAAAAGGCATAAAGGATAAACCCCAAGTTATCACCTTGCAAGAAACGATCACATCATCACACATCAGGCTCCCTGGTTTCGTCACTGTGGCTTCCACTGAAGGGGGAAGGGGGGTGGCCACTCTGGTCAGTAAAAGGTTCACGTGCATTCAGCGAGACCTCGGTCCAGCGGACAATGGGGTCGAGTACGTCATGACGGAACTCCTAGTCGACCCCCCTAAGCGGTGCTTACGAAGGAACAGTATTTTCATATTAAATGTCTACTGCAGGCCCAGCGTACACAGAGCCAGGGCTGGTGGTCTTCTGAAGAAGGCCGTGCATTTTGCCGGCTGTCAACCTCTTGTCGTCATGGGGGACTTCAATGCCCAGCATCAGGCGTGGGGTTACCTCACCAATACGAAGAAGGGTAGAGACATATGGCTCACGGCAACGGAGGAAGATCTGACACTGGTAACCAATAAGGACTTCCCAACCAGGAGAGGGAACTCGGTGTGCCGAGATACAACCCCGGATCTCACCTTTGTCAAGAGTCTGGAAAACGTCAAATGGACCAACACAGCTATCGACCTCGGTAGCGATCATTGCATCATCGAAGTGCTCATAGAGGTTGCCCGCAACAAGACGAGGACCTTTAAGTTCATCGACTGGGACTTGTTCCGAGCCAACCGCTCCGAGCGCGCCCTTTCCCAGGATGCGGACCTAGACTCTTGGTGCGACGGGTTAAAAGAAGATGTGGCCAGCGCCACCAAAGAGGTGACAACCGATCTGGAGGTGGACAGGATGGACAGTAGGCTCGCGCATCTGTTGGAAGCCAAGCAGGCACTGCTCGCGAGATGGAAGACTCAGCGCCATAACAGAAGACTGCGCAAGAAAATGTCCGAAATCAACAAAACGGTAGGAGATCATTGCAAGGTCTTATGCAAGCAGCAATGGGATGAGCTCTGTGATTCTATGGAGGGCCAACTCAAGACCGGTAAAAGCTGGAGACTCCTCAAACACCTACTGCACGACGGCAACACCAAGTCCAATCAGAAGAGAGCTTTGGCGAAAGCTGTCCATTTGGCCACCGACTCAACTCCAGATGAGGCGATCACAGGAGAAGCTCATAGACAAGTACCTGGCGGCCACGGACGATCCGGTACCTCCCCAGTTTCCCGACTACGAGGGGCGCGACGCGCCATCGATGGACGAGGACTTCACCGTGGCTGAGGTCAAGCGGGTTCTCGCATCCCTCAATAGCAGATCCGCCCCTGGGCCAGATGGGGTAACCAACAAAATGCTCAAGCACCTCGACGACGACTCGATCGAGTTTCTTACAGACAAGATCAACGAAATCTGGCGCAGCGGTCTCAATTCCCAAGAGCTGGAAAGCGGCCTGCACAGTACTGATACCCAAGCCGGGTAAGGCACCGAGCATCGAGAATCTTAGGCCAATCTCGTTGACGTCGTGCGTCGGGAAGGTGGCCGAGCACGCCATGCTCAACCGCCTCACTGACCACCTCGAGTCTAACGAATGCTATACCCACAACATGATTGGCTTTCGGTCGGGGCTCTCGACTCAGGACGCCATGAAGCTGATCAAGCACCAGGTCATTGACTCCGGCTCCACCGACACCAAGGCGATTCTTGGATTGGATTTGGAAAAGGCTTTTGACAACATATCACACGCCTTTATTCTCAAGAGCTTGTCTGAGTTTCACGTCGGCAAGCGGGCGTACAATTTTGTGCGCTCCTTCCTTTCGTCGCGGTCCACAAGACTGAAGATTGACGATTTTTTGACCCACGAAATTACCCTTGGGCCAAAAGGGACACCTCAGGGGGCGGTGATCTCCCCGACGCTGTTCAATATCTGCATGATCAACCTGTCGAGGGCCTTGAACAAAATCCCGAACATTAACCACACGATCTACGCAGACGACATCACCATCTGGTGCCTCAGCGGATGTGAGGGTCAGGTCGAGAGTGCTTTGCAAGAGGCCATCGATGTGACGGAGCGCTATCTCATCCCCACCGGGCTAAGGTGCTCGCCCGCTAAGTCCGAGCTCTTACTGTATAAGAAGAGGCCCAGAGGCGGTTCTCACCGGTCCTGGAAGCCAGCAATGGAAAGCCACATTACGTTATTCACCTGGTAACGGCTCCCCAGTTCCGCGGGTGGACACTATCAGGGTCCTTGGAATGTTTATCGAGTCTAACGGAGCCAATGGAGCCGCCGTCAAACGCATTTGTTCCAAGACCGAAAGCGCCCTCGGACTGATTCGAAGAATCGCTAACAGGCACCGCGGAATCAGGGAGGACAATCTGATCCGGATTATCCACGCATTCGTGCTATGCCACCTCGCTTATTCGGCGGCTATGCACAACTGGCTCGTGTCGGAGCGCAACAAAATCAATGCCCTAATCAGAAGAGTCTTCAAGCTGGCCCTTGGCATTCCCGTTCGAACGCACACGGAAGACCTCCTGAAGTTGGGAATCCACAACACGTTCGAAGAAATTGTCGAAGCCCAAGAGTTTGCACAGTTTGTCAGACTGTCTGGCACCCCAGCGGGTAGAGCCATACTCGGCATGCTGGGACGAAACCCCACGGTTGTCGGTCCTGACGCTGTGAAGCTGCCCAACGACGTAAGATCCAAGATCCAGATTGCGCGGATGCCGCGCAATATGCATCCAACCTACAACGAAGCACGAAGACGAGCCAGGGGTAAATCTCTGCTCGCCAGTGCCCGCTTGGACAAGGATCGAGCCTGCTTCGTCGATGCTGCTTCGTACATTCAAGAAGAAGCCTTCTCCTCAGTGGTCGTCGACTGTGATTGCAGAGTCATCAGCTGCGCTACCATCCGCACTTCTAGTTCCAGCGTTGCAGAGCAGGTTGCCATTGCTCTTGCATTGACGGACGGTGTACATGACACAATTTATTCAGACTCCAAGGCCGCTATCAAGGCCTTCCAGATGGGCATGGTGGCTCCCCAGGTCCTACAGATTATTCAAAAAGTCAAAGACCTCAAAAATCACTCATTGGTCTGGTTTCCTGCGCACCTTGGAACCATTGAGGGTGCCTCGCTCAATCCCAACGAGGAGGCGCACTCGGCTGCACGAGGTTTGACTGACCGTGTGCCGGGTAACGCGTCATCTCCTGGGCGACCTGAGCCTCTCTGCTCGTACAACGAGATATGCAAGCACCACTATCTGTCAAGAAGACTGCTGCCTCTACCACACTCCTCGCTATGCAGGGCCCAAGCTGTTACTCTCCGACTGCTACAAACAAACACTTACCCGAGCCCTGCGGCACTGCACACAATGTACCCTGAACGGTTTCCAAGCCCGGACTGCCCCCTGTGTGGTGGTTATGCGGACTTCGAGCATGTACTGTGGGGCTGCGCCTCTGCCGGTCCCCCTTTCACCCAAGAGGAAATGAAGCGACTCCTTAAGGCCCAGGACCAGACCTCTCAAATCCTGGCCGTCCAGAGGGCCCGCGCGAGGGCCGTCAGGTTTAACCTGATGGTCCCCGAGTGGGCCTAGCCAGGTGACGCTGAGTTTACTCGCGTCTATTGTGGACCGAATAAAGTTGTTTCACTCACTCATTCCCCTCCTTGCGTTCCACCATGCACTCCACTCGTCTACATTAGCCAAGAGGCGTTCCAATGACGTCGTTGGCACCTCTTCACAGGTGAACGGACAGCTTTCGTGGCTTCGCTTCCGCTCACGTGCTGCGGGGAAATCGGTGATCAGACTATTAAATATATGATATATTAAGCGACTCCCATTTCGAACATGGTTGAGAAGTGTCCGAAGTCCTATGTGGAGACGCTCAACAAATTGAATGGTTGATGTTTCGTCCACGATGTCATCTTTTTAACGATTGCTCGCCGATCTTGGCCCTGTTCGCGAACTTCCCTAACCATCTCCTAATCTCTTACTTTTAGCTAAAACATTACTTCTCTGTCTCTCTTATTCCCACCTGTAGCGTATAGCGAATCGGCCATCTGCCTGGTTAGCCTCCCTGCCTTCTCTCTTGTTTTTCTTGTCTATCCTTCTCTCTTTTATTCCCACCTTATCCCTTCTCTTGTGAACTATAGCTGTGAGTTCACAATCTGATGCAGACAATTGCCGGCTCAATGTTCTTTTCATTTTCCTATTAAAGATCGCTAGCCTCCCCTCACGTCTTACGTCTACCATGCAGTGTAGGCCCGCACCTCCACTTCTGTCAGTCCCCAACTTGTTTTTTCTAGTAGTGTGCTTAGTTTTCAGAGACTGCGCTTCTGTGTAACTATTCGACTGTCAGACAGCAAAAGTTGGACAAAAGGAAAAGATGTTCATTATGCGCAATATGATGTCTCAAAGCAGGAAATAAGCTGTGTGATATTGTCATGCAGCTCGAAAAAGACATCTATTCAACTCGTGACCACATCGATGGTTTGTGTCAGCTGCAAGGACCAGCGGTTTCTAGTATTATGGCGAATTCCATTGAGAGAACAGGAGTAGAGGGGCAGGGCACTGAGGAGTGTGGGGCAGAGCATTGAGAGCAGGGCCAACCTGCCACTGGAATGCGGCGCACTCACAGAGGGCAGGTGAAGGAAGGGGGTGATGAGTGGGGAACCATTCGAATGAAACATTCCAAGCCCGGGCATATTCTTTGTGGGGCAGCAGCAAAATACGCGTGAAATCGGGCATCCACATATCCTTGATTATCCTGATACCTAGTATGCTTGTGCAATGACTCATTCGGCAAACGTCCAGCTCTCATCGTAGCCATCCCTACAAAACAGTGGTGTCCAACTACACATGGTTGCCGCGCTCGCCAGCTGAAGAAAAATTTGGAGGCTATGAAGTTTGAAGGACCACGTGACTAGTCATACTACGCCTACTCCTCTTTTCAGGCGAGAGCACTGCTCCTGGCTGCTCTCGGCACAGCAAAACCATTCTCGCTCTAACAATGGATGGCAGTGCTCCTGCACCTGTTTGACCATTGAAACGCTCTGAAGAGAGCACTTTAAGCGTGCTTTCGAGTGCTCCTGCTCTCTCAATGAAGTTCGCCATTATAAGTGCATCCTCGATTAGCACGAACAGCAACCATGGCAGTTGAGTTGTTCTCACTGGTCGCTTTGTTCATCGCAGAAAGAACGCTGTGGAAGACGTGTTTGGCGCGTTCGATCTTATTCATCTCCGGCTGCGCTTCTCCCTCAGCCTTTTTCATTCAGAACTCTGCAAATATTTATTTCAGTTGTTGCGTATTTTGTAGCGTACCACATGTAGTATGGTTCTCACTTTTACTGTCTTTCAGCCTCTTCGGTACCAAGAAATCGGTCACTCGTAAATGTGGAAGAAGCAGGACAACCGCTAGAGATCGATACCCTTAATCAGTCCTCGCATATGTAAAGAAGGACACTACTCAAAAGTTCTTGTGATTCTTAAAGAGAAAAGAAGAGAACATGAGCCCGTGAGCCCCGTAACTGTCTGCATCAGAGAGCGACAGCTCAACAGTAGCTGACGAGGGATGGTGGTAAGGAGGGATTAAAAGGATTGGATTAAAAGGTCTAGAGATAGAGAGAGGAAGGAGAGAACGAGGCGCAGGAACAGCGAACGACAGAAAACGACGGAAGTAAAGAAGAGATAGGAAAGATGGACACGGTCGGAGGAGTCCGAGGATGGGGCTGCACTCGGCGAAAGCTCTTGTCGGCATCAGGCGATGGCGTAGGGCGAGCCCAGTCGGCCATAGCTGTGCTGTCGTCGTAGATCGCGGGGGCACAACCGGTCAACATGAAATCCAGAGAGCGATTCCCCAAAAGTTCAGAACCATGATTTGCCCATAGACGTAACGTTCTTCCTGTTGTGGCTCAAACTGGTTAATGCTCATTGTTCTTGGGATCATAGAGGCTAATATCAACAAGTGTTGGCTAAACCGTGGCGACTGAGTAGTAGTGTAGCCTTAATGGTGCCACAAGACGGCTGATATTGCGATGTGATTGAAATGAAAAGTAATGGGAAATATCGCCTATTGTCTGATATTGACTTGATCTGGTTAAACAAAGACGAAAGGCGTGCAGCTTATTGCAGCTGATTTTAAATATCTGGTTCTTTCTAGATTTCACTTTCATGACTTATAATGGTTGACATTCGCGAATGCCGCCTAATTCTTGGTCACATTCACGTAATTTTTTTCGTCAGCTGGTAAAATGATCGAACGATGTGTAATGACAAAGCCAGACAAACCAGAACACTGTGACAAGCCTAAGTGGAACGTGATGGGACATATCTTCACCGGTATTTCGAAGCACCTGTGATCGCATACGTAATAAGTCCGAGCATAGCCTTGGAGCAGGGGTGTGAGGGGGAGAGCGTCGACCTTCCTTAATACGTCGTCTTTACGCGGTGTAGTGATCTAAGGGCCTTGGTACCTTTAGTGGGGGCCGACATCGGCCTCTATAACGGGGCTTTCTGCAAACACCTAAGCGGGAAAACATAACCAGGTACATAACAAACTGTCTTTTTTGTTTTCTTTTGCGCAGGTTCGCAGTTCGAAAGCTCACGATGGGAAACATTTTTGGAAGATTGAAGTGGCTTTTCACCGCTTTCTTCGCGGAAAGGGCGCATGCCACAAGTATTCTCCATCGCGCCGTAGCGAAAAATTTCCGCCTGCCGTGTTCAGCAGACGTTCCTGCAGCCACGCAGAACAATCAAGGATGCCCAATTAGGGACTACCTCGACACCTGCAACGAGCTACTGTTCCACGTCGGCCTAGAGCTTCGGGAACAACGCGGAGGCTCGTTGTCCTTGGTGAGCTTTGATGCCAGCAGCGCCCGAGTGGCACCTCCTGCCGACGTGGACTTGTACCGCACAAAGACCTTCCTTCGGTGGCTCATCAGAACGCACGTCTGCATCACCAGCCTCGTGCTCCGGGATAAATGGGTTACGGCGCCCGGCGATGCCATCGTGGAAGAACTGCCGGACAACAACCACATCAAAAAACTTTTAGTGCGGTTTCCTTCAGCAGATGCTCCGCATAGTCACATCGCAACACTGCTTCCAAGGCTCCGCTTTCTGGAGGACCTGTCTTTATACCATTCTCCGAACACAAGCGCCTTTGTGGAAGCCGTGTCGGGACTTTTGAGAACGACGACCTGCCTTAGGTCCCTGACATTGCAGGCATGCTACAGCGGGCAGCCACCGAAGACGCTTGCGGACGCGCTGGCCGCAAACTCGACACTGAAGATGTTCGAGCTGTGGACCAACTGGCACGCTACCGTACCGCCCGGTGCCCTCGGAAACTACGTGATGAGTGACCAAATGCTAACAAAGTTGGTGCTTACGGGTGACAAGGACGATCGCCAAGAGCTCCTACTCGTGGAGTGCCTCGCCCGTAACTCCACTGTCTCCACACTCTATATTCATAGCGTCTGCGGCGGAGAAAGCACCGCACGATTCTTGACGAGGATTCTAGCAGAATGCCCCGGCCTAAAAAAACTAGCCCTCCGAAAAGTGCAGGACATGGGCACCAATATATCGGATGCAACACTAACGCTCAGCGGCGAGGCTCTGGCCGCGAACAAGACGTTGCAAGAGCTCACATTTCCTTACTCGCTTTGGCATCCGAAGAACTGGATCGCCTTCTTCAACTTCCTACCGAGAAACACACATCTGAGGTCGCTAAAAATCTCGCATTACAACCAGATGATTCACGTCCGGAATGCAGACATTCGCGAGTTGCTGGCATGTGCAAGCTCGTCACCGCGGGTTTTCTTCAACATTGTATTACGCGGAGACATCTTAGGGCACATGCACTTCAAGGCTTTTTCGAGGCTGAGGCTTTCTGAAAGTGCGAGTGCAAAGCTTCGCGTTCTCGAGCAGTTACCCACTTTGGATCACTTCACACTTCTCTGGGTACATGTACCGCAGGCTGGCGAACCTTTCTTCTCATCCTTGGCAAACTACATCCGGAGCACCGCCGTGCTTCAGCGACTGATCCTGACCGTGACAAACTCGTCCCTCGCAACGGACATGGATCCCTCGTTGCACTGGACTCGTCTCTCGGATTCCTTGTCTGCCAACACCAGCATCGCTCGTTTTGAAATTCACAGCCAAGGCAACTTCCAATACAGCGACCAGCTCGCACGTTCTGTTGGGCGCAGCAGGAGCATCACGCGAGTGACGCTTCGTTTGAACCCACCAGGGGACGCTGACGAGTTCTTGTGCCATCTGTCGGCGGCGCTTGGCGAGAACTACAATCTCCTGGAAATGAACTCCGTCGGCGTTATTGTGGGCGTTGAGGCGAAGCACTGGTTGTTCCGAATCAGGGAAACGATGCGCCGGAACTGTGGCCTCCTGGATCGTGCCGCTGCCTACCACGACACTGGTCACCTCAATCGGTACGCTTTTTTTTTCTCTTTTATTGATCTAGTGGAGAGCAAAATGCTTTTTTATCACTTAAGCAGGCCGGGAATCGAGTGTCGATGAAAGCCACTGAAAAGCACGTCTTAACTACGGCATTAATGTCGGACAGAACATACAAGACCAACATAAATTTACAGAGTGGTGACGGGTCACTACAGAAAATGTTTATCACAATACTGGTGTTTCCAGAAAGGATTCCAAACATTTCACAGATCAATAAAATGCGATATTGGCAACTTACCTTCAGAATCGCTTTGTTCTGTAGCGGCACGCATTACAGCGGCGCAATGAAATTCTCCAAAACTAAATAATGGTCGCCGTTAAATACAGCACACTTTAATTTCATATGTATCGTATTACAGAAGGTCGTCTTTTCAATATTTCAAAGCTCGGATGAGTTCATCCTACGAATAATCTAAATTATTCTAGTTTATATAGCCACTCAGCTCTACTAAATGAAAAGGTACTCATTTTACTTTTTATTTACAGCACATTTTGATGTCATTAGGCATCTTAAGGTGCATGCCGTTTCATAAAAGTGACTCCCTCATCCTGTACTTCGCAGAAAAATATGGCAGTTGCGCTCTTCCAAGTTTCTGTTAAGGCTTCGCCATGCAATTTGGTTGAGTTTCATTTTGTAATTGTTACTATACGGTCCCTTTTGAAAACCTCAAAGCTGGGATTGGTTCTTCGCACGAGCTTCGATTCTCCCACTCGAATAACCGCCTAATCTTACTGATTAACGAGTTATTGAAGTCAACTTTCTTCTATTACTGCGCCAAGTGATGCCTATATATATATTCTGTTATCGGTCACTCTCGTTTGTTTTGCACCAAATAAGTGACGTGTCGCCCGCATCAAAATATCATTCCGCGTTTGTATCCTACGGTAGCCACGAGAGGCTTCACTGCGCAGCCGTTGAACAAGATGGCGGACCTGTGCGCAATTGTGCTCTCGTATAGAACATATACAGTACCTATTACTCAAATACTTAACCGCATGCCATCTTTATATACAAGCGACTCTTCAGCTGAAGTTTTTTTCTGCATGTTATTGGCAGACGTCCACACAAGGCTCGAATGCGGATGAAACCTGCTCCCTTACCTGCAGCTTTACTGAATGGTTGCAAATTCGGTTTGATTTAATTGTTTATTAGAGCATTATTTTTGATGATACTGCCTAGTCACTGCAGCTCATTCTTCATATCACTCATATCGTCGCTGAACAGATGCACCGCCACCGCGCTAGAGAAGGTCTCAAGAAATCCAGGCCTACTGAGAGAGCTCGCCGACCAGGAGGACTATCCCAGCACGCCAAGCGGCCAACATGATCCGCAGTCGTCTCAGCATCGTTGAAGGACTCGACGACTTTATGCGACTCACCGGCGTTGTCAAGGAGCGTGTGACATGCGCGCCGCCTGTCGGAGACGGTGGCATGCAGCTGCAGGACCTAGGGAACGACTGCTGGCGCCTGGTGAGGCGATACCTGAGCTTCGATGACGTCAGGTGCCCCACGGTCGCCGATCTGGATTGGTGCACGTCCAGCTGAGCATCAGAACCGAAAACTACATTGAGCCAACGGAATCCAAAACAGTATATCTAAACGCAATATATAAAGTTAGGGTGAGACAAAGCGCCTTCATTTACTCGTACCTCTACCCGCTCAGAAATGAAGACGCTTTGTGTGGTGTCGTGCTTCCGGTTTCAGTTCCAGTTTCGGAACCGGTTGACTAGCCTCTAGAGGGCGTTGTACAATTGTACATATAGAGATGCTCGTGTACACAGTAAACAAGGTTTCCGCCCGGGTCTCGTTGGTGTCCCATTCTGCTCCACTTTCCCGGCCCGCGCTTCGGGCGCCGGACCTCGTGTTCTCCGTGCGTCGCGTCGAACGCACGATACAAAATTTTGGGCAGACCCACACAACAAATGATCAAGATTAGCATTCCGTCAGTCCGCGAAAAATTGCAGAATATAAAGAAATTCGAGAAGCTGCATATGTAATCAAACGGTTACCTTACGTGAAGCTCACATATGCGTCCTTGTTCCATGATAGAAAGAGGAGGCCGAAAATTAATTCCCATTAGACCTCGAAGTCTAGAAACGATCCTATTTCCAGAGTTAAAGCGATTACTGCAAGCGAAAATCCAAAAAAAAGACACTTGCGAAAGGATTGATGTTCGACCATGTGTTTGGCGAATACGACGACTGTGTCTACATGTAGCATTAAATCGTTTGAGCGCCTAGGTGCGAAATAATTTTTTTAAAAAAGACACTACGCCTGCGTGCAAGGTGCAGTACAGTCGCCGTGAAAGCTGGAAGAGCGCAATTTCTAGAATATGTAGCAAACTATTCTTCTTCTTCTTGACCGCCTTACAGTTCACACACCTAGGGAAGAGGATGGCCGATGTGGAAGATGCAGTTTTCCCAAAATATCTGTATTACGCAATTCCTAGGTGCACCATTTAATAATGGTAATTATTGCTGATTTGAAGTGAAAATTACTGGTATCAACTTTGTAATGCGCACCGAATACAGCAAGAAATATTTTTGTCGCAGTGATATGGTCCTTAAGTGCGAAGAAAACATCCCTGAGGCTATACCCCAGACCAGCACGTACGCTTACAAGGTACCCACTACTCCATTATTTCATTCGATGGGTGATGAAAATGAAGGATTATGGCTGAGCTCTTTAAGATGAATATGAAGCATTGAATATCCCCCTCATAATGCAATTCAAATTGTGTAGTGTCTGCTTACACAACTCGCATTCTGTGACGCCCGATAGTTCGTCACTTTACTCTTCTTCCATTGTATATAGCATATGTAAACTCGATTCCTTCCTGATGTGACGTGCGCAGAGTTTCCACCACCAATCGATAAAACAAAACTGGTATACGGCTCAGTGGTACAATGCTCGGCTGGCACGGAGTGGACCCAGATTTTCTTTTTGTTAGTTCGTGTTCTTTTTTTATATTTCGTGCGATAGCAGTTACGAACATGGGCGCCGGCAGCGCTCAACTATGGCACCCTTCTTGTCATCTCATAACAGCTTTCAGTGGGAAAATATTCGCGCAGCGTCGCACTAAAGGAGCGAAGACTGTGGGAACAGGGCAGAAGACGGTGGAATTCCCCTTTTCATTTCCTTCCTCCTCGCCCCGCTTGATTCACAATACACGTGACCCCGCTAATTGATGTCGCGCACCATACGTCCTCCACCACTTTCTCCTTCAGCCCTGCTCGCGAGTGGACGCTGCAACACCTGCATGCCAGGATTCGACAGACGCATCGTCATCGCCCAGCTGCTTCGGTTTTAGTGAGTGCGTTCTATCGCGCGTTCCACCACGGCAGCTTTTGCACGACCTTTATCGGCGTTCCATTACAAGTAAGCGAGACCGTTTTGTTAGTTTTGTTGTACGCGTTGGATCCTTCCGTTCATTAAGGCACCGGCTGCACTCATTCGGAATGCGAAAAAAAGAAAGAGAGAAAAGCAGGGTTAACCGACTGTTCAGTCGAGTTTTGCAGTCTGACTGCAGCGCCAGAATACATAGCCTAGCGTATAAAAAAAGCAACCTTGAGACGGCCTCAATGACAATAGAGCGCGACGTGCACGTCTCGCACCCTGCATCGGTCGGCGGATTGTGGCCCGGATACATGGGGGACGCGAGCATGCGTCTATTTTCTGCGTGTCCCTAACGGCGAAGATGAGAAGCTTTGATACGGGGCATTGTGAGCAACGCAGCTCCAAGGAGGATTAAAAAATTGCTGGAGTGGAAATGATTGAGCAGAAGTGAAGCCGTTCCTCTGGCAATGTGGCGGCTGTGGCGGCCATCTTACTAGAGGCACGATAAATTATCACCATTCAGCGATTAAAAACGAAGCGTTTCCCTCGCTACGCCCAACGAGTTTAGTGTGGGAACTTTTTCTGGTCACATAATGCTCCAAGTGCGTCTTACAGTCACTAGTTTTCTTTAGTGAGCCTCTAATTGGAGGCAGAGTTATTTGAATATTCAGTCATCCATACTCTTTCTGTGTGTTATTTCGTCGGGAACAGATATCTTTTAATATAGAACTAACGTAGGATTTACATAACATATCAAAGCTGCTTGATCTTTAAGTGGGCACTAAAAGAAAAGAGAATGTTTCCGCCATCTTGGCAGTGGCAAAAGGTGGCTTCACTTCTGCTGGCAAGGCATTGCGGGAGCTTCCACTCCAGCAATTTTTCTTTAATCCTACTTGCCAGCTCCATCTTGTCAGCGTGCGGTGCCGATGGTTTGGCTAAGTCCAAAAGTTAACGAGCTTTCAAGCTTCATTGATTATACGCAAACGCTTGTTGCAGCGTAGCCCCCGCTCCCCTGCCCATCTTTTGTTTGGCTTGTATTTCGTAGATTTGATATTTAATAGATATTGCTGTGGATATACCTCCCAAGTTATTTTCAATGAAGACAGTCCAGTAGTCAAGGTAGCGGTGGTTTAAAATGCCGCGGGATGGCGACCCCTAGTTGGGCTGTCAATATGCGATGCTCCTCTGGCTATCACGCCTCTTTCTCTGACTGCGCGCTCCACGTTAGCATCTACAGTTGCAACAGCGGTAATTTTAACCATTCATCGCGGACATTAGCAGTCGGGGTAAAGATGCTGCACACAAAGCCCCTTCGGGAATTTTCAAGCGGCAGTAGACACGATGGAGGGGGCTTTATATGCACCAAGCGTCCACGTCAGTGCATCAACCTTAAGCGGAGCTACCTGTTAAACGCCAATAGACTTTACGCAGGCTCTCCAATAATATAAAGGAAACGTTCAACTACGTTTGTAAGGGCACGTTTTACTTTCGCGTTACACCAATCCCAGTGAAAGGGGAATTAACCAATGATTTATTGTATTTCGCGTGCGTCTCTAGTAAGCGAAAAAAAGCGCTATCACTTTAGTGTTTAGAAACTAAGAACCAGAAAAGATGAGTACGTAATTTGTACTTTGGTGAAAATAGCACAGTTAGTTAACCATAAGCATGCCTATATATACCTCACTGACAAATTGATGCCTAAGTGAGTATTTGTGGAGTTGAAAACAATTGGGGCAAATTAGCAAAACCTCATACACATAAAAACATTCGTAGTGAATATTCCAATACACTGGCAACAATATGTCCCTGGTGTGCTTCGCGTAACTATAAGGTATATTGATTCTAGGCACTATACTATAGGAGGAACGGCAGGCGGAGAAGAAGAGAGTTCTGCCATCTTTCTAGAGACAGTGGAGGTGGGGAGTGCGGGATAGCCAGCACCTCACAATGGGTTACAGTTAACTCTAACTAGCTGTAAAATAAAGTTTTGAAAAACAAAATATTCAGTGCAAGATATGCAAATAATAATTTGCCTGATTTGTGTTTGTCCCTTCCTCCACTAGTCGCATTTGTTGGTGTCCCTCATGAATAGTTAGATCTGCACTGCTCTTCCTTCAATGCTGCTCGTGAACCGACCTTGGCACATCATCATCGCCGATATGCATCGGTTCTGGTGACTGCGTTCCGTCGCACGTGCCACAGGGCCAGCTGTATCACGGGCTCTTCAACGCCCTGCTGCAGGTAAGCTGATACGTTCGGTTAGCCCATTTATGCTTGTGCTGCATCCCATTCAGTGACGGAACCAATGTACTTAAGACTACGAGGCAAGCGGGCTAACAGACTCCCGTTAGACTCATGGATGAATAAGCCTAAGCTATAACCGCAGTCCCAGAGACATAGCCCTTGTCAAAGCTCTTAATGGCCGCTCGCGAATCGTTATGAATATTCCTTACTGGAGATAGTGACGGTGTTCCACATCTGGCTGTCAGTTACCACATCGTTGCTCATCACTCAGAAGGGCCGCCCTGCTATCCGACCTGTTCAACTTTTTTCAATAAAGCTTTCAATTTCGCTTTTTTTTCCTGCTAACATTGTGTTTCCGAATGCATGTTTTTCGGGAGGAGAGTGATCTTTTTCGCGTCTCCAAGTTCCGCACTCAACTCTGCCTCGGCCTACAGTGGGTTCCTCAATCTAATGGGGTGGTTCCGATCGCTTGGAGCATATTTCGGTTGTCCGCTATTTTGGTGACATAACGCTGAAGATTGAGTACTGTACGGTACCACCGTGTTTGAAGGCGTTTAAGAGGAAGGTGTTTTTGACACTGTGTAATGACAGCGGCTTACAATGGTAGTCACGAGTGCAAAGCTTCGTCTGTAGCAGCGTTCTCGTCTATTAAACGCCTGGGGGGGGGGGGGGGGGGTGCTTTCGTTTGGTCGGAATCGCACACGTGAAACGTCCTTGCCTGACCAGCCATGGTCAAGGTTTGTGCTGTCTGTCGATGCCTTCGCGTACCCTGTGAAAATAACGTGGGCGCATCATGAAGGTTATTGCGTCCCCATATGCCTAAAAGCGAGCATACCAACTTTGTATGCGCTGAAATTAAAGACGCTGCTTGTCGCGCCTTTTCGTTAGATTTCCAACAGCACAGTTACTGCTTGTGTACTTTTTTCCACTAAAAATAAAGCCGACTGCTTCAACAAAGCTCTATCGAGCGTTCCTTCAAACTGCAAAATTAAAATCGCGACAGTTGGCACGAGACGCGAGCATTCGCAGTGGGGGAGTAGACGATACCACTGAGCCGGATTAGCGAGTTGGTGCGACTATGAAATTCTCCATTATTAAAATTCTGGAAATATTAGAGCCCTCTTTACTCACCCCACATCTCTGAATATGCCAATGCATCCACAGTGTGGAAGTTACTTTCAAGTTTTCCACGGAGTACCCTCCGTTCTACCAGCTGCAAACATCTCTGTCCGCATTAGCGTGCATTGGAAACTCAAAGGGTATACCAACTGCTGCATTATCCTTTATTTGCGCAGGTTCAAAGTGATAAGCGGGCTCAGGTGATACCTCGGAGGAACGCGATGGACAAGCTTTCCCAAGGAGCCCACGAGGAAAAGGGCGACGCCGGGTCCACCGTTTGCATAAAAGCGAATCGCTTTCGCCCACAATGCACCGCCTATAGTGGTCAGGCGTGCCAGATCAACAACAGTCTGCCGCTCTGCAACGAACTACTCATCGACAGCGGCTTGAAACTTCGCCCACAACGAGGAGGCTGGCTGAACTTGGCGAGCATTCCTCACTCTCGGATGACTCGTGCCGAACCAGATTCGTACAGGTCGACTCCTTTCCTTCGCTGGCTACTCAAAACACACGCCTGCATCAGCAGCCTCCAGCTTTCGGACGATTCGCTCAGGTCGCACAGCCGGATCGTTCTTCGAGAGCTGCCCGACGACTGCCGGCTAAGGAACTTGACGCTGGACCTTTTTCCCGACGGCCACACGGACGCCTATCTTCAAACACACCTTCCCAGGCTTCGCAACCTGGAGGCGCTCAGTTGCTCGACGAGGCGCGACTGCAGAGACGCTATGGCAGCCGTGTCGGCGCTTTTGAGAACTACCAAACGCCTCAAGTGCCTGGTACTGCGCGGCAGTTTCGGATTCACCCAGCCACCAAAGATGCTTATCGATGCATTGGCCGCCAACTCGACGTTGAAGTGGTTTGACCTGGCGACATACTGGGAGACCAACATGCCGCCAGGACCACTAGGGGAATACGTCAGGAGCAACGGTTTTCTCACGAGTCTGACAGTTTCCGGCCTCGACGCGGATCGAGAAACGCTCCTCCTGGAGGAGGCCCTCATTCGCAATCATACCCTCTCTACGCTCGAAGTGTTGAATGTTTGCGGAGGCCAAAGAACCGCGAGTTTCATCACGGGGTTACTCGCAAAATGTTCCAACCTGAGGAAATTTTACGTTGGCTGGACACGGAACATGTATACCAGGGTATCAGAGGCCACAGTTACGGGCTGCGCAGAGGCATTGGCGGAGAACCAAACCTTGGAAGACCTCACGCTCCCATACGGCTTGTGGCATTCCATCAACTGGATTACTTTCTTCTCATTGCTACCGAGAAACAGATGTCTGAAGAAGCTGACTGTCACAACACTTCAGTACGCTGAAGACTGTTCAACGTTTCCGCCTGTCCTGGAAGCACTGGCGTTGGCGAAGCCGTTGGCGCACGTTTCGTTCGGACATTATATGCACGGAATGGGAGTAGACCTGCTGCGCTACAGCGCATTTTCAAGCATAGGTCTTTGCGGCGAGGAGAACGTACAAGTTGACGCGTTGCAACGTTTGCCTGCGTTGGATCACTTCACGTCTCTCACTGTAGATGTATCCGAGGCTGGCAAACGCTTGTTCTCTGCTCTGGCGAAGTACGTACGAGAAACAACCGTCCTCCAGGAACTGAAACTGGTCGTGACCAGTCGCCTGGCCCCGGACAATACAGCTTCTTACACGTGCTGGACTCTTCTGTTCGAATCGATGTAAGCCAACACCAGCGTCTCGGATCTGGACATCCTCACGAATGGCAAATTTCAGTACAATTATCTCCTCACCCGTACCATAGGACACAGCGAGTACATAAGTCGAGTGCAATTCCTAGAAAATACTGGACTCGGAGACGCCACCTTCTTCGTATGGACTCTGTCGGAAAGCATTAGCCACAACTACGGTCTCCTTAAAGTCGACTTGAATGGCGCGAACGTTGAGAGCGAAGTGAAGCGGTGCTTGTTCGCCATCAGGAAAAGGACGCAGAGGAACCGTGACATTCTGGAACGCGCGGCTGCCTTCATCAAAATTGCACCGCTCGATCGGTAAGTTCTTATTTCTTACTTTTTTCTTTGAAGGGGACAAATTCTTACTTTGAACATATCGCACCTGCAAATTGGAGGTGTTGGCATGTGTTACACTTCTACAGTTTAATGTGACATCCTCAAAAAGTTAATGACAGCAGGAGCCACTTTAAAAGTCAATTTATTCACACCGTATCTCAAGGGAAGCGTTCGCACTGCGCAATACTAATAAATATTCGAGTGTTTATCCCAAAGCCATTGTATGTACATGAGTGACGAAGTGGAGGGTGAATGAAATTTCGACGACCTGGAGTTTGTGCGCATAAACGCAGGAGCACGGGTGTTCTTCGAATTTCGCCTCCATCAAAACGTGACCACTGGGGCTGCTAATGGGTCTAGTGGCCTTGAAGCTCAACAGCGCTACACTGAACGCTAAGCTATACCGCGGCCAGTCAGTCATGATTCACAGAGATCAGGGACCGAATTTGATATCTAGTGCACCTCATGAAGTTAAAACAACCTTGTTTATCAAGTTTTCGTGACCCCTTAGTATTTTTCAAGTGGTAATCCGAATAGAGGCGTAACGGCGCACCATCCGGCCACAATCGGCCCTTCAGATGCACCTACACGTTTACAATGGTTTCAGAACCTCTGGCTAGTATTGTTGAGCAGCGTTCATAAGATGTCTAAATGACGTATCTTTGTGGTTTTAGCAAAAGCTTGTCTACTAGATATTCTTTTTTTTCTCAAACAGGCTTCACGTTACACTGACAGTATATGTTTTCTGAATATAACTATTTGTTGTCAACACATCACCAACAGGCACACCGCAACCGCGTTCGAGAAGGTCGCACGAAATCCAGCGCTGACCAGGGAGCTCGCCAAGAAGGAGAACATCACCACTGCCGAAGTCGCCGGGATGCTCCGAAGTCATCTAAGGAGCGTTGAGGGCTTGCACGACTTCATGAGGCTGACCGGAGTGGTCAAGAAAAGCGTGAAGTGCGTGCCACCTGCTGACGACTGCGGAATGCAACTTCATGACCTGAACGAAGACAGCTGGCGCCTGGTGAGGCGATACCTCAGCTTTGATGACGTCAAGTATTTCAGCATTGCGATTGAGGATGCCTCCACGTCCAGCTGAACATCGCGAACAGAAGAGCATAATAAACCCAGTCATCCAAGCACGCTGTAGACGAACGTCCCAAATAAAACCAGCTTCAGCGAAAGGACCTCAGCCACTATTGCGCATATCCTCCTTGAAATGAAGAATACCTGCACCACACTTTCACACGACTGTGACACCATTATTTTGCGTGTGTCTATGACGTCAGCATTTTTTTCGGGATTTGTTATCTTATCTTCCAATAATCCTTGCTAACAGCTTGGGACGCTTCCACTATGCGTGTGCTCTTACTTCGCATCGTTGAGTATCCGGCCGATCTCTTGACACAGGAGAGGATGAAAGACACGGGTGGGCGCATGGGAGGGTGTGCGGGGCAGCACCCCGATATTTTCGGACGCCGCAGGGTATGCATCATGCCCGCAATCAGTTGGACCCGCTTAACTGATGCGTCAAGGTCACGTTGGCTTTTGACGGTATCGGCGGCTGTGATAGTACAGTGGTGGCAGTTGCTGAGTACAGAACACAATTTCCATAGCTATAGGGCCTTGCATCGCACATCTGTTGCCACTTTACCTCATTTATATGGTGGCAGCGCTGAAGCAGTATAGGTTTATAGCTACTCCGGGAATGTTCCTGGTTAACCTGCCTGTCTTCTCTCTTGTTGTTCTTGTCCTTCTAAACGTGTATTCCAGTTGATACCTTGTTTCGCGATTTTTTTTCTTAGATTGCTATGACGTGTGCTTATAGCAACTTGAAACACTCTACCAGACACCGTTCTTCGGTGCACCAAGAAAGATGCATGCTCGTGAACCTTTGTCTCTGTGTATAAATCCCTAATGTAATTTTGCATTTCAAGCGTTTAACGGAGTTCGCTGATGGCCATGTGATGTAGATACAAGTAACCAATCGACACACTTCAGTGACTGCTCACATGTGCCCCTTGTTGTTGTGCAGACCAACTTTTCCTCCAAAACTTCATCTGAGGTGCCTTTGCACCACTTTTATGCCTATATAGTCCGAAACACCATCGTCATCCCTATCATCATCCTTCCGCTTTTGCGACGTAATCCTTATACGACCAAACCACTAATTTTCCGTCATCTAAACCCTAAATATAACATGGCCGATATCCCGTAGTGGGCCCAAGGCCATTGTCAAGGGTCAAGTAAGCAAGTATATGCCAAGAAATGAGCAGAAGAAGAACGAACAAACGTTTCATCAAAATTTTCACTCAGGGCTGATGTCATAGAATCAGTAACACCATGCACTGAATTTAGACATTTGAAATATCAATGGAACTCCGACTGGTTTCATGCTATACAACTGGAAGCCATGCTAACACGATTGCGATGTCGTGTGCCCCTCTTTAAACCTATATTCAAACAGGGCTGGTCTGGGAATATTTCCCCTATGCAGCTTTTGTAGAGATCTGAAATCAATAGACCATTATTTTTTGTCATGTCACCGTTACAGTGTATTAGGAAAACGTCTCCTTGTCATCCCATTTGCTAATCTTGGGCTGCCCTTCACTGTTGTGAATATACTCTCCGTTGATGCTTCGGTTCTGGGCTACAGCCACAAGAATGCCTTTGATGCGGTTTGCAGTTATCTTCATGAAACGAAACGAATGCGCCTCCAAATTCCTATTTGTATATTTGTTATTATATTATTATTAAGCAAATTCTAAACATCAATTTTAAACGTGTTCGAAATTACTGCAATTTCAATTAAAGATATTATATTATTCTGTCTGGTCGAAATGGCAAAAAAATATATTGCACTCTTTCTGTATCTCCATGTGCTTTATCCTCCTCCTGTTAGGATAAGGTATCATTTGAAAGGCCTTCAATTCAATATCCTGAATTCTTGGCCTATCTACCTGAGTCAACAACAGCCATAGTGGAGGCATGATCATCATCTTCATCATCGTGCGATCGCCGTGTGCTATAGGTGAACAAGAACAAGGTCTGCCGGGCAGCTCTTCGACAACGACATCTTCGGCGTCTCTACACAAGAAAGAAAATTCATTTTGTTGGTTTAATTATGCTCCCGTGGTACGTCCCGTTCGGTAATCGAGCCATTAGCTCTGTCTAACCATTATAAACTCAGATGTGGAACAAAGAAGATTTGTTGGTTGCAGTTCAACCGGTTCCCCTTTCGATAAGCAAACAGAGATGTTGCTTATCGTTTTGTGTGCTTGCATTGGGGTCTAGAAGTTACGGAGTAGTCCTTTATCGGACGCGCTTCTTTTGCGTGCTCGTTAGAGTAGCGGCTGCACGCTGGTAAGTTGTTTGGCCAACGGTTCTGCCCTAAATTATCACGTGGGAGCCTTAGTGAGCATTTCAGTGCGTATTTTCGAAGTTAAGAGAGTGCATACATTATATATAACAAAAGCAGTAGGCCTGCACAGAACACGCCACGCAGTCACATAAAGCTGTAAAAGCGGCCTTCTGGGGCCATATAAAACTTCTAGGCGCGTAAAACTTCAGACAACTAACATAAGAGACAAGGACGAGCGCAGACTTTCAACTGATTTTATTACTACTACGACACACATATATATATTAGAAAGAAGATAAGCCACACAAAAAAAAAGGCGAAAAGAGAGATTGCAAAAAACATCACACAAAATCAAAAGGCGAAAAGAGAGATTGCAAAAACATCACGTGCTCACCCTGGGCCCTCACGTGCCGAATTTAAAAACGCCAATTCTTTCCCAGATAATGCTATCGATGGTTTGCTGATACAGCTACCTCGAGCAATTGCTGCAGCTTCAATTACAAGTCTTGTGCCTTCATTAGGGTGGGACGCGAGAACCCTTGTCTGTTCGAACAAAGGCTGGCATCCACATTCGGAACAATGAGCGGCCAAAAAACCGTCCCGTCCTGCATTTCTTACTTTCTGGCAATGTTCTTGAAGTCTTACATTGAGGCACCTGCCCGACTGACCGACGTACTCAAGTCCACAAGACAAAGGTACGCCATAAACAATCCCTGTTGCACACTCAACAAACTTCTTTCGGTGCAGGACGGGACGGTTTTTTGGCCGCTCATTGTTCCGAATGTGGATGCCAGCCTTTGTTCGAACAGACAAGGGTTCTCGCGTCCCACCCTAATGAAGGCACAAGACTTGTAATTGAAGCTGCAGCAATTGCTCGAGGTAGCTGTATCAGCAAACCATCGATAGCATTATCTGGGAAAGAATTGGCGTTTTTAAATTCGGCACGTGAGGGCCCAGGGTGAGCACGTGATGTTTTTGCAATCTCTCTTTTCGCCTTTTGATTTTGTGTGATGTTTTTTGCAATCTCTCTTTTCGCCTTTTTTTGTGTGGCTTATCTTCTTTCTAATATATATATGTGTGTCGTAGTAGTAATAAAATCAGTTGAAAGTCTGCGCTCGTCCTTGTCTCTTATGTTAGTTGTCTGAAGTTTTACGCGCCTAGAAGTTTTATATGGATTACCAACTAGCCCAATCCCACACTTTACTTCTGGGGCCTTTTTTTTTTTAATGCGGATAATTTTTAGTCTGGTTATGTCAGGCATCTGGCCATGTCCGTGGCGTTCTCCGCGCACCGGTTACCTCTCCGCTCTCACTCCCTCTCCTATAGCAACAGCCGCGGGTGCGTGCGCTCATCCTCGCCCCTAGCAACCGGAGCATGCGGTACGAGAGAGTGTAGGAGAGGAGAGTGTAGGAGAGAGGAGAGGCCCACCAAGACTTCGATGATGCATTTCCGTCACGGAAGTTACGTGAAAAAAATATTAGAAGACAAACAAAGTTCCAACATCGGGAGTTGAACCCGCGACCTCTGGGCACGCGGCAACAGATGCCGATCACGCCATTCACTGCGCTATGATCTCATGTTTCAAACATTTAAAAAATTGGCAGATCCCACGTAAAGTGGGAATCTATGATATGCGAAGCACGAATGAGGAGCGTTGATATGTCACTTTAAAATTGGCACAACGTTACGAGGCGAAGGTAAATTATGCCCCTAATGACTTCCTTGTCATAATTATTATGTTTGAACGTGTCGTTTACCTTCATCATCTATCCATGTCACCTGATACCAAATTCGGTATATGTGGAGCTAGCGAAACGGCCACGAGCGCATCATGAATGTCCCAATACACTCTGACGTAACATTGACGCGTGTGCACGCTGGGCACAGCGACGCTGCGCTAGCAAAACGCGAGCACTACTCTATAGTCTGACGCCAGGCGCGACTGGCGCGACCAGCGTCCGTCAGCGCGGCCCGGCGGCAACTGTCGCGAAATGCGACACGGTGCATAGCGCCGATGACGTTACCCAGACAGCACTGCGTCTGCCGCTTTTCGTGACAGAGGAACGCCGGCCGTGCTCAAACGCGCATGCGTCTAAGCCACGCAGCACGACACGCGCCTTAAGGCAGGCAGATCGGCACCTGACGTGGCATCGCCATCGTGACGTGACGACACGTATCATATGACACGTATCTCATGATTATCATGTTTGCACCAGTCGCATACCTTCGTCATTCATTCACTTCCCGTAATTCCAAACTTGGTATATGTGAAGCTAGCCAAACGGCCGCGAACACATCATCAGCGTGGCATGTAGTCATTGGTTACATGACAGGCATGTCATGATTTTCCTGTTAGGCTCTGTCACTTGTGTTCGTCATGCAGTCATGCCATATCATGCCAGTTTTGCAGCGTGCTATGTGAATCAAAACACCACAAGAGTAGCAAGACCATAAAATGCAAATCATGACATTCGTCACATACATGTCATGACTTTCATGTTATGACTAGTCGCTTATGTTCGTCATACAGTCATGTTATGGCATACCAAGTTTGGTACTGATACCATTATCGAAACGGCCAGAAGAGCTAAATGTCGTAAGCGGCTAGATAGATAGATAGATAGATAGATAGATAGATAGATAGATAGATAGATAGATAGATAGATAGATAGATAGATAGATAGATAGATAGATAGATAGATAGATAGATAGATAGATAGATAGATAGATAGATAGATAGATAGATAGATAGATAGATAGATAGATAGATAGATAGATAGATAGATAGATAGACTCAAAGTCGTCGAAGTTTAAATACGAAGCTAAAAATGCTTCGTATTTAAACTACACGAATATCCACAAAGTGAATGCTGATGATGGGGCGAAGCAGTGTTGAATGAATAATGAATCATGACCTTGCACTCACTTTGAACACACCGATTTGCGGTGTTCTTGTAGATATGCTTTACACAAAGCTATTATATATATATATATATATATATATATATATATATATATATATATATATATATATATATATATATATATATATATGTGTGTGTGTGTGTGTATGTGTGTGTGTGTGTGTGTGTGTGTGTGTGTGTGTGTGTGTGTGTGTGTGTGTGTGTGTGTGTGTGTGTAAGGGAAAGAAGTGTATACTTAAGGGCTCGTTTTCCGTGTTTTAACACAATATTAATGAGATCTAACAGACAGTAATGCCAAGGAATGTACAGGGGAAGATATTAGAACTAATGGAATGTAAATAAGAAGAAAGAAAAGTGGATGAAAAAAAATGCCGCCATATCCACGAAGTGAATGATGATGAGTGGGCGAAGCTCCGGAGGTAAACCTGGTAAACCATGAATCCTCCGTACACTTTGCCCACTCGGTTTTATTGCAACGCTCCCCCTAGCGTACGTCGCCGCACTATATACAACGATGACACGCGCCATATGTGGCATCATTCCTATTTTATAACACCTCGCATCTTTCATAATCAACTACACGTACCGCCGTCTAGTTTATAACATCTTGCATCTTTTGGACGGACGGACAGACGGACGGACGGACGGACGGACGGACGGACGGATGGATGGATGGATGTACGGATGGATGGATGGACGGATGGATGGACGGACGGACGGATGGATGGATGGACGGATGGATATGGCTGTACCCTTTAGATCGGGCGGTGGCTAGCGTAATACTTAGAACTGAACGAGAGGTGGCTGCATACAGGGGACGCACAGCCCACGCCTTAAGGAGCTTCGCTCCTAAAAATAACCAGCCGTGAGCAGGAATTGAACCTACGACCTTCGAATAACGCGTTTGATGCTCTAACCACTGAGCTACCACAGCGGCCTTCCCTCCATACACTTTTTTGGGTTTATATGTGAATTTAGAAGTAGGAGTGACAGTCAGCGCCATCTATAAGCCAAAACGAGTGTGAAAACACTCTTATTCGCATGTTTTGGCGTCACGTGGAACGTGAACTTATCATGAGCGGGCAGCTGATTAATTGTCCCTTTTATACAACCTAAACACACCAAGTCTGCAAGTACGAGACCCTCGTTCAATGAAATAAGGGAAAGAAGTGTGTACTTAAGGGCTCGTTTGCCGTGTTTTAACACAATAATAATGAGATCTAACAGACAGTAATGCCAAAGAATGTACAGGGGAAGTTATTAGAACTAATAAGGTCGTGGGTTCGATTCCTGCTACCAGCTGGTAATTTTTTCATCCACTTTTCTTTCTTCTTTCTTCTTATTTGCATTCCACTGGTTCTAATAACTTCCCCTGTACATTCCTTGGCATTACTGTCTCTTACATCTCATTATTATTGTGTTAAAACACGGAAATACGAGCCCTTAGGTATACACTTCTCTCTCTTATATATATATATATATATATATATATATATATATATATATATATATATATATATAAAGGGAAAATGTGTTTACGTAAGGGCTCATTTTTTTCGTGTTTTGACACACAGACAATAATGCCAAGAAATGTATAGGGGAAGTTATTAGAGCAATTTTAATGTAAATGTGAAAAAAGGAGTAGGCGAAAAGATAACTTGCCGTGAGCAGGAACCCAACCTGCGACCTTCGAATAACGCACTTGATGCTCTACCACTTAGCTACAACGGAGACTATCCCCCCAGCCACTTTATCAGGTTTATATGTTAATCTAAACGTGGGAGTGTCAGTCAGCGCCACCTGTAGCCAAGGAGGCGAGTGCGACACACTCTTTGTGAGCCTGTTCGGCGACACGTAGCACGTGAACTTATTACGAGCTGGGCAGCTGGCAAATAGTCCCTCGCATACAACCTCACGGCACCATATATATATATGGTTACACAAAACCATTATATATTCCACTACCATATAATATCCTTGCGTAGGGGCCACAGCTGTTTCGATAAGCAGACTACAATTTGCTTTACAATTTTATTTACTGAAAGAAGAACCCTGTACGCACAAATGTCTGAAAATTCTTCAACAAAAGGAAGTGCAGTTCACTTCAAATCGCGAAGAAACTTGCTTCTTTTGTTGTGTCTTCAGCCACAGTTGCGTATGATGTTCTAATTTCCACGTTCTGCTCTTTCTTCTTGCGTCATCGCGCACGCGGCCTACGCACAGGAGAAAGTTTTGCGGCATCCAACGCTCGTAAGAAAGCTTGCCCAGAAGGAGCGCATGGCCACCAACGAAACGGCCAGGCTGATCCGATGTCGTCTCCGGAGCGTCGAAGGGTTGCAGCACTTCATGCGACTGACAGGCGTCGTCAAGGATGAATGGCTGGATTGATATGGCTGCACCCTTTAAATCGGGTGGCGGCTAACGCCTCCTAGCCGTAATGCTTAGGGAAACAAAAACTAGATTTATCTCTTTTTCCCTTTAAATAGTGAAGTTGAGGACTGGTACTTTGCAGTGAAGGGTTTAATTTTCACTTGTGCCTTTACTTTAGCCACCAATCAGATGACCTCCTTCTTGTTAATTCTACCCGTTTGAAGTCTATTTTGCCCTCCCTGTCCCTAAACTTCAGTGCTTTGAAAAAAAATGGAAGGGGGGGGGGGGGATGCGGGACGTGCGCGCCCCCTGTCGACGGTTGTAGAATGCGACTTGAGGACCGCAACAGTGACTGCTGGAGCCTGCTGAGGCGGTATCTGAGTTTCGACGACGTGAAGAGCTCCCCCGCTGTTCATCCCGCTCACTCCACGTCTTCTTGAGCATGGCGCACAGAAAGCACATTGAGCCAACTGACCCATAGAGTTGTACGGTTGAAAAGCACAAATAAGGATTTGAACTAGTATAAGGACACCAACCCCTCATACGCCTACCCTCTTTCAATGCCGAAGCTTTGAGCGTATACTCGCCGGGGAACCATCGGTCGTGTCGGTGACCGGGAGTCGCGGAACTTCAGGGGGGCGGCACTGCACCGACGGAACGTCACCGTGCTACGCAGCCGTGGACTAGGTCGGAGTATACAACAAGGTTTTGAAGCGCTCGTATACACTGCACAAGAAAGATGCGCCGGCGCGAAACGTGGCGCGAACATAAGTGATACGACGCAGCGCATGTTGGCTTACCACTTTCACGAGTATGGTTAGGAAAGCTCGTAGAGGAGATTGGCACGGTTATAAATTAGTCAATGAATTCATCAGTACCTACTGAGAAATATTTGCTTCATTGAGTGTAATAAAATAATAATAATAATAATAATAATAATAATAATAATAATGTGAGGTTTAGCGTAAACCACCATATGATTATGAGAGGCGTCGTAGTAAAGGGCTCCAGAATTTCTGACCACATGGGGTTCTTCTTTAACGTGCACCCAAAGCTGAGCGCACAGGCCAACAGCATTTCCGCCTCCATCGGAAATGCAGCCGCCGCAGCCGGGATTCGATCCTGCGACCTTCGGGTCAGCAGCAGAGTACTTTAGTCACTAGACCACCGCGGCGAGATGACCGAATGCCATGGTGCACATTGTTCGGGACGGGGCCCTTACTTCCTTGGATGAGCTTCTCGTCCCAACCTTACTCAAATCGACACGTCCTGGTTTCTTTTTTAAACTCGCTTCTTTAGAATAAACTCAGTGACTCATTATGTGATGTTTATCGGAAACCATGACCATTCATTCATTTTATTACCTCAAAGGTCCCACTTGTGATATTAAATGAAGGAGTGGGTGATAGAAAGGTTATGAATATAAGGGTAAAGTTATGGCGGGATGGTTTCAACGAGCCAATTTTAATGCTTGGATATCGATGATGGTGGCGACTTCGACGGGCAGATCATTCCAGTCTCGGAATGTTATCGGAAGGTGCGAAATTTGAATCACCAAAATGCGGACAACCGGGGAATCAGAAAAACTAGTAAGCACTTCATGTTGATTTGTAACACCCGGCAGCCATTACAGCGCTCTTTGAGTGTGTATATATAGCAGTGCGAACGCATACTGCATCCTTCCGCCCCCACCCACCCCCACCTCTTTTTCTTTTCTTACGGAAAGACAGTAGAAATGGAAGTTTTGTGAATTGCCAAACAAATGGAGGTTCGTCGTTTCTGTAACTCATTGCGCTTATTGAAAACTGACTATTTAGAAAAAAAAATTTGGCCGATTCCACGTTCAGCAGTTGTTCCGTGTACGAATACAACGGATGAGCGAATCTCCTTAGACGTGGGATGCAAGTGACAACGGGCGTGATCTTGCTGATGGCTTTCGCGAAGGCGGCAGGGTGGGGAGCGGAAAGAGTCTGCTGCGCTCAATGGCGGGAATGACTGAGCATAGCCTCCTAGATTTCCCTTGCCTGCCGAATGAGCGTGAACCGCCCGTCATCCTATGGCGGCGCTGCCTACGTAGGGGTGAGGGTCTTTGTACTTGGCCTTCGAGATTAGCAGTTTTGGCGTTTGCTATTAATTTTGGAGGCTATGCCTTGTATTGAAGGAGTTGCTTGCTAAATGGCGGCGTCACTTGCGTAGGGTTAATTATAACTACGTTTAAGCCATTCTAAAACTTTTTATGTTATTTTTGTTGCATATAAGCCCCAAAAACGTGAAAACCTATTTGAAGCACGCCCCTACTTAGGTGTCGCCACCACCATAGTTCTGACGACGGCCGCTTTCCAAGTGACTGCCGAAAATCCGGCAGGCAAGGGAAATCTAGGAGGCTAATGTACTGAGCGAGTCAGTGTACAGGCAGTACAAGAGCACAGGCAGCACAAGAGCAGCTGTTGTTTTGCTCGGCGCGCTTGCCCGACGCAGGGAGCTTCGACGGCAATCAAGGTGCAAGGTGGAGTGTGCGCCAAGGATGATTGAACGAAAATTGCTGGAGTGGAAGCTCCCGCAATGCCTTGCCAGCAGAAGTGGAGCCACCTTGTGCCAATGCCAAGATGGCGGAAAATGCTCTTTTCTGGCAGTGCCCACTTAAAGATCAAGTGGCTTTGATATATTATGTGAATGCTACGTTAGTTCTATAATAAAAGATAGTTGTTCCCGACGAAATTACACACAGAAACGGAGTATGGATGACTGAATCTTCAAAGAGTTTCGCCTCCAGTTAGAAGCTCACTAAGGAAAACTAGTTACTGTAAGACGCGCTTGGAGCACTTTGTGACCCGAAGAAATTCCCACGTTTAACTCGTTGGGCGTGCGAGGGAGACGCTTTGTTTTTAATCGCTGAAAGGTGTTACTTTATCATGCCCCTAGTAAAACGACTGCCACAGTCACCATGCATCTTGTTAGAGAAACGGCTTCACTTCTGCGCAATCATTTCCACTTCAGCAATTTTTTTTAATCTTCCTTGGTGCGGGCTTAGGGAGCTTCGCTTCTAAGAATACAAGGAATCGGGAGGTAACTGTCCTGTTTGGCTATGTCTCGTAGTGGAACAACTAAGTCCGCGTTCATGAAGTCTGGAGCATTACTACTATTTTTTTGCACACACCACGGTGGTTCTGTGGCTAAGGCGTTTGACTGCTGATCTGAACATCAAGGGACCGAATCTCGGCTGTGGTGGCCGCATTTTGTTACCGCTAATCTCAGAGGACAATGTATTTAAACTGAGGAGCAGGGTAAGCAGTCCCAGGTGGTCAAAAGTTATGGAGCCCTCCACTGCAGTATCCCTCAAAATCATATCATAGTTTGGGGTCGTACCGGCCAAGTCAAGTCAAGTCAAGATCCTTGACGATGTGGCGCATACCCACGCTGGTGGATTGGCCGAAAACCCCCAGCAATGATTATTTCCTACGACTATGTCAGAACCAGCCTTCGCCACTTTACTGCGATAGGTGCTAAACAATATATGTTTCTGAAAAAAAATCACAATGAATGGAAACCATATTTTCTTCATGCATAATAGTATCCCGAATTACACACAGAAACGCAGTATGGATGACTGAATCTTCAAAGAGTTTCGCCTCCAGTGAGAAGCTCACTAATGAAAACTAGTTACTGTAAGACGCGCTTGGAGCACTTTGTGACCCGAAGAAGTTCCCACGTTTAACTCGTTGGGCGTGCGAGGGAGACGCTTCGTTTTTAATCGCTGAAAGGTGTTACTTTATCATGCCCCTAGTAAAACGACTGCCACAGTCACCATGCATCTTGTTAGAGAAACGGCTTCACTTCTGCGCAATCATTTCCACTTCAGCAATTTTTTTTAATCTTCCTTGGTGCGGGCTTAGGGAGCTTCGCTTCTAAGAATACAAGGAATCGGGAGGTAACTGTCCTGTTTGGCTATGTCTCGTAGTGGAACAAATAAGTCCGCGTTCATGAAGTCTGGAGCATTACTAATATTTTGTTGCACACACCACGGTGGTTCTGTGGCTAAGGCGTTTGACTGCTGATCTGAACATCAAGGGACCGAATCTCGGCTGTGGTGGCTGCATTTTGTTACCGCTAATCTCAGAGGACAATGTGTTTAAACTGAGGAGCAGGGTAAGCAGTCCCAGGTGGTCGAAAGTTATGAAGCCCTCCACTGCAGTATCCCCCAAAATCATATCATAGTTTCGGGTCGTACCGGCCAAGTCAAGTCAAGTCAAGATCCTTGACGATGTGGCGCATACCCACGCTGGTGGATTGGCCGAGAACCCCCAGCAATGATTATTTCCTACGACTATGTCAGAACCAGCCTTCGCCACTTTACTGCAATAGGTGCTAAACAATATATGTTTCTGAAAAAAAATCACAATGAATGGAAACCATATTTTCTTCATGCATAATAGTTATTACTAACTAGGTATAGCATTATACATAAAAAACTCAGTATTCCGTGAGATCAATCTAAATGAAAAATTTTCCCTGAGTGGTGTCTGTCCCTTCCTCCACTACTCGGGCTTGTTGATGTCGCTCGCAATTTGTCCCACGCCGCATTTCCGTCGGTGCTGCACCCAAAGCAACCTTGAGTCACCTGCATGCCAACATTCGAAGGACACATCATCATCGTCGACATGCTTCGGCTTTGGTAACGACCTTTAACAGCGCATTCCAGCAGGCCAGACAATCCACGTACTCATTGGCGCCCCATTACTGGTGAGCGAATAGCTTTTGTTAGTTGTTTTGCGCTGACGTGCTGCATCCCTTTCGGTAATGAGGACGCGAGGTATAACTACTAAGCCTACGAAAAAAAAAATAGCGTTAACCGCCTCCCGTTAGACGCGTGGATGAGTAAGCCTAAGATTCGTCATCGCCCTCGGGGTACGACTTTTGTGTGACCAAGCAGGTCATAGCTCAGCACCCCTCTTTCCCCCCCCCCTTCCCACTTTGCCGTGACTCCCTGGAAGAATTTCAACCTTTTCGTATATGAAATAACACGTTTCATTTCCCGTTTGCCTTGCATTTGTCTAAGACGACTCGAAGCCAAAAGCAATATTTCGTTTCTCCTCAGTCGATTGTGTAATGACTCTGTCCCCCTTCTCTAAATCTTTCTGCACCCAACTATAGCGTACAGCTAGGCAGAATAAGGCACTCCTCTCCTGACAGTCTCTCGGAGTACAACATGCCGTACTTCTTTCTTCAACAAAGTCCACGTGTTATCAACTCGCGGCCACACATGATTTTGATAACCTTTTTTTTTTCGACGTGGGTACGTTTAGAACAAAAAAATAGCTCGAATAAGGTTTTATAGACACATACTTACTACTAATTATTGTTATAATTTATTATTACTATTCAAGAGAAAAGCAGAGAGTACTTGTGTGCCTTATTAGAGCTAGTTTCGGTTCTGAATTCGGCTCATCTCAAAAAAAAAAAAAGCTCCTGATAAACACATCCAGAGTTGAAAAAAAATCGGGAGGGCAGAGGTTAGAACCCCTGCCCGACTCTTGGGCTCGGAAAAAACAATCAACAGTACGAAGGTACCACTTCAATTTTTAATTGGATTTGTCTCCTCCAACCTGTAAAAATGTCTGACCGCAGTTGCGTACATTACAACCTAAAGAGCCACTGAATATTGCGTTTTTCTTTGTTGTGCTGGTTTCCTATGATATGCTGGCGTGGGTGATCCCTTGAAAAAGCGCCATGGAGAGTATTGCCCCAGAAACGGAACAGCAGGTGTCGCCCTCAGTCTTCTCGGAAAGAGGCGACGCCAGAGCCATCGTGGATTGCGCAGAAGACGATTGTTACCGACCGGTGTGCACCTCAAGCAAGGATCAGGTGTGCCAGATCAGCAACGGCCTGCCATACTGCAACAGGCTGCTCTTCGACATCGGCCTGGAGCTCCGAGAACAACGCGGAGGTTCACTGTCCTTGGTCACCATTGACGTCAATCTGGAGCCTCTTCCCGGTCCAGAATCCTGCCGGGCAATTCCCTTCCTTCGTTGGCTACTGCAAAACCACGTCTGCATCACCACCTTCGATCTCTGGAATAGCCCGTCCAAGCCGCACGGCAAAATTGTTTTGCAGGAACTTCCGGAAAACTACGGGATAAAAAACCTAACACTGCAGATTTTGGAAGAAGACGGCAGCGCGCACACCCATGTCGCAAAGCACCTCCCCAGGCTCTCAAGTCTCGAAACGCTGAGTTGCTCAGGTTTGTGCGCGTGCGCAGAAACCATGACCGCTATATCGGTGCTTTTGAGAACTACCAAGTGTCTCACTTCCCTCGTGTTGCAATCGTCCTTCGGGTCTGGCCAGCCACCGAAGACGCTTATCGACGCTCTGGCCGCCAACTCGACGTTGAAATGGCTTGACTTGGATATATATTGGAAGACCGCCAAGCCGCCAGGAGCACTCGGGGAATACCTGAGGAGCAACGGTTTCCTCCCGAGTCTGACTGTTTCTGGCGAGGACGTGGATCGCGAGAAGCTTCTTCTTGACAAGGTCCTCGTCCGAAATGACACCCTCTCTACGCTCAAGATTTTAAATATGTTTGGCGGTGGACGATCTGTGCGTTTCATTACGAAGATACTGGCACAATGTTCCTCCCTGAAGAAGCTTTATGTGGGCTCGGCGAGGACCACGTGCACAAAGATTTCGCAGGCCACACTGACCCGCTGCGTGGATGCTTTGGCGCATAACCAGATCTTGGAAGAGCTCACGCTTCCGTACAGCTTGTGGCACCCAAACAACTGGATCAGCTTCTTTGAAATGCTGCCGGGAAACAAACATCTCAAGAAGTTCGATGTCACACATCGGTTCCCTCAAGATTACCGAACGCTGCCGCCTGTCCTGGAAGCATTGGCGCGCACAAAACAGTCAGCAAACGTTTCCTTCGGACATTATGTACATGGTATAGGAGTGAATTTCTTTCAGTTTAGAGTATTTTCTAGCATCGGTCTCACCGGAGATGAGAGCGTCCAAGTTGATGCTTTGCGACAACTACCTACGTTCGAATACGTCACTTCTCTGTCTGTAGACGTATTCGATGGTGAGGAACCTTTGTTCTCTGCACTGGCGAAATACATCCGGGAGACTACTGTACTACAGAAACTAAGACTGACGGTGACAAGTCCACAGGACCCGGAAAAGACCGCTACCTCAATGTGCTTGGCACTTCTCTTCGCGTCGATGGCCGCCAACACTAGCATCTCGGACCTCGATATTCTCACCAACGGCAGCTTTCGCCACAATGACTGTCTCACTCGCATCATTAGGCACAGCAGCTACATAAGTCGAGTGTCCTTTCAGGAGAATACGGGATTGGGAAACGCAACCAAATTCGTTTCCCTCCTGTCAGAAGCCATCGGCGACAACTACGTCCTTCTCGAACTCGACTTGCACGGTGCGAAAGTGGGCGTCGATGCGAAGTGGTGTTTCTTCGCAATACGAGAGACGACGCGAAGAAACTGTGGCCTCGTAGAACGAGCGGCTGCCTTCAACAAGACGGCACCTCTCGATTGGTATGTTTGTGATGATTTTTTTGTTTTGCTTTCGCAAACGAGGCTGTGTTTTTTCGGCATAAAGATCGCATTTTGCAAATTTATACGAAATATTAAAAACTAAGGCTATTCACTTCGGTGCAAAGGATTAGGAAGGATAACATGCTTCGTCCTTCTAGAGGTTAACTATATATCTACAAACATCCCTTATGAACTATTCATACTTTAGAAAGCGGTACTCAGGGAACAAACCCTTAGTCTCTAGCCGCATTTCGAGGACACGAAGTAATAATGTGTAAAGCTTATTTCGTGTATGGTAGTAACTCATCACAACTTCTCATCTCTAAGAGGGCGACTGTGAAAGGATGAAATAACTCAATAGTACGCTTTGGTTAGGTCACTTTAAAACAATATAACGCTAACTGTGGCACCCACATTAAGTGTCAGAGTGGACGTAGAATATGGGCCATGCATCGGGCCATGCTTAAATGAGAAAACTTTTAAGGGTGTGTAGGACAAACTTGCCGTAAACTAGCAGATAGTGAATTGAACAATAATATAGGGGACGTTAATTGTGCTGCTGCTTCACTGAGTAGCATCGTAAAAAGACAAACTTGCAGACCAAGGTATACTGAGTGGTGAGAAGGCTACCCGAACAACATACAAAATGGCATGTCTATTGCTGTGACTGAGATTCCATACTTGAACCTTCTATGTTGCAGTAAAGATTTGGGGTTAGCCTAGTCGATTATTTAATCCCCTTACACAGCTTTGCGCAATGTGAAATAAGCAGTTGTAGCCGACATTACCTGCAATAGGTAATATATTATTCGCATATTCTACTGAGATGTGTCCTGGAACTAGTGAGTGCAGAAATGCTTTTCAGGTAAATAATATAGTCGTTAACGCTAGTGCTGGAACATGTAAACAACAGTGTGTCCCTAATTTATTAGAACGATTGTACAGTCCGCATCTGTGCAGAATAAACGACTATCTATCTTTATACTTTGCGGAGTGATAGCTGGTGACGCTAGCGGGATCTGACGTTGGCTGCTCAGGCGTGTGCAAGGCCTTATATACATGCAATTCTGTGTGCGTTGTCACGAATGCTTTCAGTAAGCCTCTCGTTGTGCAGGCCCTGCGGATCAACCGGGGTTATTTCTCTTTTCATCTAACTGCGTATCTTGGAACAGCCAAAAAGCGCAAGAGTTTTAGCAGCGAAGCTCCTTATAGGCTCGCACGGTGTTATACTTAACGCTGTCGTTGTCGTAGCTTCCCGTGTGACCAAAACAGAGGTGCTACATATACCGTACATAGAGCGTTCATAGCGCGCATATGTTTTAGAAAATAGACCTTACTATGTTCTTCCATCTGTCCGTCCAACCCGTCCGTACATCTGTCCTTACATCCGTCCATACATTAACCCTTCCTTCATACTAGTCGGTGACTGACGTAGACAATATGGGTCATAGGATAACCTTGCAGCATCATCCGTATTCACTTCGTGGATCAGCTGCTCATTTTGTTCTGAAAAAAAAAGTGGGCGCGTGTTATCAGCCCAAATGCGTCATTCCTTGACATAGAGATCAAATGATCGGCAAGTGCCTTGAGGCCGAGTGAACATCCACTTAAAATCGGACACTGTCCGACGTGGTCACTGGTGCACAGCAGGACCGAATGTGTAATAGGCCGCGCACACTCTCTGGGGCATACCACGGCAGACCTGAGAAGTATACCGCTAGGTGGCTCCCCACAGAGCAAGGCCTGCCGCTCGTGCGCTGGTTGACGACGCTGTGCAGTGAGCTTTCGTGCCCTCATCTACTGAGGATTTGCAGCTTCCCAAATAAGGGATGCTGTCCTCGTAGAGAAATTTGGCTCGATGCGTAAGTGTATGCCGATCCACCTCAACAGATATTTATGATGCACAGGGTTCAAACTCTATATTCTTGTTGTTTCGAGACGCGATGCGTGCCTAAACGCAGGTAAAAGAGCACAGCCCTTCTATGTGGCCTTAGAAAAAAAAAGCTTCCCGATTAGCTTGTATTTGCTACCTGTTAGTGTCCATTCTATTCTGACATAACAGAAATCAGAGCTACTTTGTATATACATGATAAAAAATACACAATGAGATGACGTGCAAACACATACACATGAAGGAGGTTATGACAAACGCCTACTGACAACTGAAAGTGCGCCTAGCGGCCGAAAAGAAGGAAGGCACGGGAACTCATCTGCGTGCCCATGCAGTGTATACGAACATCTCAATTTGACACACACGCGGGTCTACGTGAAAGATCACTGTCAAGGGATTTGATTTCATCTGTATTGAAGCTTAACTTAACGTAAAGGTTTCATATTTACGTTAAGCTATTTAATAACATCCGGGGTTTAAAATCCCAAAAGCCAAAACTACGATATTGTCACGGGGTCATGACGTGGCCGAAGACAGGAGACTTCATGTTGGGATTTAACTGTTTATTTGGGCGGACCTGTGCCCGGTAAATGGAAAGTCCAATTACAGCAGCAGTCTCGCACAGATAGCAGTCTCGGACTGATAGCGGCGAACGGAGCGTCGGCCTTCGATCAACAACTGACAAGCGGCGAAGCGCGTCGGCATTTATACTCTTGCCGTCGAATGTTCTAGCGTTATCGCTGGCGGCGGCGTAGGTTCCAGAACAATCTGTACCGTTCGCACAGTGGGCGTGATCTTATCGAAATGATCTACAACAGTCCGGAACCTTCTCGAAAACTGCAGGCGCGGTTCGCGCTGAGAATGGTGTGGTGTTTTGGGACGATAACAAAAACTTGGGAAATGAAACATGGCATTGCCCCCCTCTGAAAAAAAGGCATAGTCCCGTTGCTTTAACTAAAGATGAAGGTACAATAATAATGCTAGAAAGTACAATGAATAAATTACGATACAACTATAATAAAAAAAACACTGTTTCAGTTTGTTAACGCGCATGAAACGGCTTGAGGCGCGCGACATGTACGACTTCAGGTCGCGATAGGCGTCGTTGAGAGTTCGTGATGCCGTCGGGGACAACCTCGTAATCAAGTGGGCCGAGACGTCGAACCCTCCTGTACGGTCCGAAGTACCGTTGCAGAAGCTTTTCACTTAGTCCACGTCGGAGTATCGGCGTCCACACCATAACACGTTCACCGGGCTGGTATTCCACGAAGCGTCGTCGAAGGTTGTAACGGTGGCTGTCGGTCGTCTGTTGATTCTTGATACGGAGACGCGCAAGTTGTCGGGCTTCTTCGGCGCGTTGAAGGTGCTCGCTCACATCGAGGTTTTCTTCGCCGGTGACGTTGGGTAACATGGCATCGAGCGTCGTTGCCGGGCTCCTTCCGTAGACCAATTTGTATGGAGACATCTGCGTCGTCTCCTGCACCGCCGTGTTGTATGCGAAGGTCACATACGGAAGAATGGCGTCCCACGTCTTGTGTTCGACATCAACGTACATTGACAGCATGTCGGCGATCGTCTTGTTAAGCCGCTCGGTGAGGCCGTTGGTCTGTGGGTGGTACGCTGTCGTCCGGTGGTGGTTTGTTTGGCTGTATGCCAAGATCGCTTGAGTTAAGTCGGCAGTGAATGCCATTCCTCTGTCGGTGATAAGGACCTCCGGGGCGCCGTGACGTAGGACGATATTTTCGACGAAGAACTTAGCTACCTCGGATGCACTGCCTTTTGGCGGGGCTTTTGTCTCGGCGTAGCGGGTGAGGTAGTCGGTAGCTACCACGATCCACTTGTTACCGAAAGTCGACGTCGGAACGGCCCCAGTAGGTCCATACCAATCTGCTGGAAAGGTCGGCAAGGTGGATCAATTGGCTGCAGAAGTCCCGCTGGCCTTGTCGGCGGTGTCTTGCGTCGCTGACAGTCCCGGCATGTCCTCACATAACGAGTGACGTCGGTGGTAAGACGTGGCCAGTAGTACCTTTCTTGTATCCTCGCGAGCGGTCGAGAAACACCGAGGTGCCCTGCTGTCGGATCGTCGTGCAGGGCCTGCAGGAGTTCTGGTCGCAGAGCTGAAGGCACCACAAGGAGGTACTTAGCTCGAAGCGGTGAAAAGTTTTTCTTTTGTAGAAGACCGTTTCGTAGAAAGAACGACGCAAGTGCGCGCTTGAATACCTTCAGGACTTCGGCGGTCCTGCCTTCGAGGTATTCTATTAGGGCCTTAAGTTCCGGGTCGGCCCGCTGTCGTTCAGTGAAGTCGTCGGTAGTTATCGTTCCCAAGAAGTACTCGTCATCCGGGTCGTCGGGTAGCGGTTGGTCGACAGGCGCACGAGAGAGACAGTCGGCGTCAGAGTGTTTTTTGCCGGACTTGTAAATGACAGTAATGTCATACTCTTGAAGTCTCAAGCTCCATCGTGCGAGGCGACCTGAAGGGTCCTTCAAGGTGGCTAGCCAACACAAGGCGTGGTGGTCGCTCACAACTTTGAAGGGCCTGCCGTAGAGGTAGGGGCGAAATTTCGACGTAGCCCAGATGATGGCGAGGCACTCCTTTTCTGTTGTGGAATAATTTGCTTCTGCTTTGGATAGCGATCGGCTGGCGTAACTAATAACCCTTTCAAGTCCGTCAGCCCTCTGCACAAGAACGGCGCCAAGACCTACGCTGCTTGCGTCAGTATGTATTTCTGTCTCGGCGAATTCGTCGAAATGGGCAAGTAACGGAGGCGTCTGGAGGCGATGTTTAAGCTCCTGGAAAGCGTGTTCCTGTGGCGTTTCCCACTTGAACTCCACGTCGGCCTTGGTAAGGTTAGTGAGAGGATCGGCGATGCGGGCGAAGTTTTTCACGAACCGCCTATAATAGGCGCACAGGCCCAGAAATCGGCGCACGGCCTTCTTGTCAGTGGGCGGCGGGAAGTCGGCGATGGCGGCTGTTTTCCGTGGATCGGGACGAACTCCAGACTTGCTGATAACGTGTCCCAGAAACAAGAGCTCCTCATACGCAAATCTGCACTTTTCTGGCTTCAGTGTGAGTCCGGACGTCTTGATGGCTTGAAGTACAGCTTCAAGGTGCCGAAGATGCTCGTCGAAACTCGAAGAAAACACGACGACGTCGTTCAAGTACACAAGGCAAGTTTGCCATTCAATCCTGCCAGTACTGTATCCATAACGCGTTGAAAAGTTGCAGGCGCTGAGCAAAGGCCGAAGGGTATCACCTTAAACTCGAAGAGGCCGTCCGGTGTTATAAACGCCGTCTTCTCTCGGTCTCTTTCGTCGACTTCGATTTGCCAATAGCCAGTCTTGAGGTCCATTGACGAAAAGTACTTGGCGTTATGGAGCCGATCAAGTGCGTCGTCTATTCGTGGGAGAGGATACACGTCCTTTCTTGTGATTTTGTTCAGGCGGCGATAATCGACGCAGAAACGTAGGGTCCCATCCTTTTTCTTCACTAACACCACGGGGGATGCCCATGGACTCTTGGACGGCTGGATAATGTCATCCCGCAGCATTTCATCAACTTGTCTCTTCATGGCCTCACGTTCTCGCGTCGAAACCCTGTACGGACTCTGACGGAGTGGTCTGGCATTTTCTTCGGTTATGATGCGATGTTTCGTGATTGGGGTCTGCCGAATTTTCGATGACGACGAAAAGCAATCTTCGTATTGCAGGAGCAGGGCCTTGAGCTGTTCTTGCTTATCGTTCGGTAGTCTGGGATTGACGTCGAAAGCTATGGGAGGGGCTTGGTTCCACTGAGCTGGTTCCGCAGAATCGGCGAGGGCGAAAGCACTGGTGGCTTCGACAACTTCTTCGATGTATGCGACCGTTGTTCCTTTGCTCACATGTTTGTACTCATTGCTGAAATTCGTGAGCATAACCGTTGCTTTGCCTCCCCGCAGCTCTGCTATTCCTCTTGCGACGCAAATATTTCGGGTGACCAACAGATGCTGACTGCCTTCAACGACGCCTTCCAAGTCAAGTGATTTAGGAGCGCCGACTGAAATAATGACGCTCAAGCGAGGCGGAATGGTGACTTGTTCTTCCAGCACATTCAAGGCATGGTGTCCTGACGGCGTGCGCGGTGGTAGTGCTTCTTCTGTGAATAACGTTATCGACTTTGTTTTTAGGTTGATGACAGCACCATGGAGGCATAAGAAGTCCATGCCAAGGATGACATCTCTCGAGCAACGCTGTAGGACTACGAAGTCTGTAGGATAAATACGGCCGTTAATGGTGACTCTCGCTGTGCAGATTCCTGCAGGCGTTACAAGATGACCTCCGGCTGTGCGGATTTCAGGGCCTTTCCAAGCTGTCCTAACTTTCTTTAACTTCGCGGCGACGACCCACTGATGACAGAATAGTCGGCTCCAGTATCGACGAGAGCGGTCACACTGTGGCCGTCAATAAGAACGTCGATGTCGCTAGTTCGCCGTCTCACATTACAGTTAGGGCGTGGCGTCGGGTCACGGCTGCGTCGGCTTGATCCGCTGCTTCCATGTTGCGTCGTCAGGCCACCTCCGGTAAGTGAGCTTTCGCCGTCATGGCTTTGCCTGGTTGGCATTGTGTTCGGAAAGCTCCGTCGCGGCGTCGTCGTCGTCGGAGGATCTTCGGTAGTTCGTCGCACAGCAACCGCACCTCCACCGGTTGCTGCCCTTAGTTTCCCGGATACGGGCTAGGAGACCGGCCCCGCGTTGGGCCGGAGTACTGCCGGTGGTGCGGTGACATGCGGCGGCTGGGCGACGGCGAACGGGAAGGACTTCGGGGTGTCCATTGAGTTCCTGTCAGGTAGTCGGCGATGTCACGTGGCCGTTCCCCTGGCTGCGGACGTGGTGCATCGACGGCGAAGCCACGCAGTCCCATCTGTCGATACTGGCAACGGCGGTAAGTGTGCCCGGCCTCGCCGCAGTGGTAGCACAGTGGGCGGTGGTCAGGGGTGCGCCAAACGTCGGTTTTCCTCGGCGCACTGTGCTGGCCCGCTGGTGAACGGTAGGTCGTCGGTGGGGGTGGTGTCCGGCGACGGAAGTGCAACGGGGCGGCGTTTTGGCGTGGACGGGGAGGAGCGTTGTGGCGCACTGCAGCGACGTAGCTCATAGTTTCTGGCTTGGGCAGCGGTTTTTGGGGAATTCGAAGTGATTGCCGAACTTCTTCTCGCACAATGTCGGCGATCGAATCCACTTGAGGGTGCGCCGAAGGCAACAGTTTGCGCAGCTCTTCCCGCACGATCGCTCGGATCGTTTCACGCAGGTTTTCGGAGTCACTGGTCTGAGCAGCAGCGCATTCTGGAGTCAGGCGACGATTATACTGTCTGGTGCGCATGTCAAGGGTTTTTTCGATGGTGGTCGCCTCGGATACAAATTCTTTGACGGTGTTCGGTGGATTCCTCATTAGTCCCGCGAAGAGCTCCTGTTTGACCCCTCGCATGAAGAAACGAACTTTCTTCTCCTCAGGCATGTCTGGGTCAGCGTGACGAAATAGGCGGGTCATCTCCTCTGTGAAAATTCCAACCTTCTCATTTGGTAGCTGAACCCGGGTCTCTAGTTGAGCAGCGGCCCTTTCTTTGCGAGCGACGCTCGCAAACGTTTGCAGAAATGCGCCGCAGAAGACATCCCACGTTCGGAGCGTGGACTCACGATTCTCTAGCCAGGTCCTTGCGGTGTCTTCCAGGTAGAAGTACACTCGACGGAGCTTTTCTTCGTTGTCCCAGTGGTTGAGGGCGGCCACACGGTCGTATGTTTTTAGCCAGGACTCCGGGTCTTCGAACGATGACCCATGGAAAATTGGTGGTTCCCTGGGTTGATGCATGACCATCGTGGGCTGGGATGCGGCGGTTGTCATTGTCGCTGCAGTCGCGGTCATGGCCTTGGTCTTCCGCGCCTTGTCTTCTAGAATCCCGTACTCCAGTGGTAGCCCTTGCTGTCGGCGGCTTGTTCGCTGCTCCTGGTTGGCGTTGATGTCTTCTCCGCGACGTGGGCTGGCTTCACGGCTTGACGGTGGCGTCCGGTACATGAACGAAGCAGCACCTCCACCAGATGTCACGGGGTCGTGACGTGGCCGAAGACAGGAGACTTCGTGTTGGGATTTAACTGTTTATTTGGGCGGACCTGTGCCCGGTAAACGGAAAGTCCAATTACAGCAGCAGTCTCGCACAGATAGAAGTCTCGGACTGATAGCGGCGAACGGAGCGTCGGCCTTCGATCAACAACTGACAAGCGGCGAAGCGCGTCGGCATTTATACTCTTGCCGTCGAATGTTCTAGCGTTATCGCTGGCGGCGGCGTAGGTTCCAGAACAATCTGTACCGTTCGCACAGTGGGCGTGATCTTATCGAAATGATCTACTACAGTCCGGAACCTTCTCGAAAACTGCAGGCGCGGTTCGCGCTGAGAATGGTGTGGTGTTTTGGGACGATAACAAAAACTTGTGAAATGGAACGTGGCAATATGATTATGAGAGACGCCGTAGTGGAGGGCTCACGTAGGGTTCTTTAAGTTGCACCTAAGCCCCGCCGCAGTGCTCTAGTGGCTAAGGTACTCGGCTGCTGACCCGTAGGTCGCGGGTTCAAATCCCGGCTGCGGCGGCTGCATTTCCAATGGAGGCGGACATGTTGTAGGCCCGTGTGCTCAGATTTGGGTCACGTTAAAGAACCCCAGGTGGTCGAAATTTCCGGAGCCCTCCACTATATATACGGCTTCCCTCATAATCATACGATGGTTTTGGGACGTTAAACCCCACATATCAATCAATAAGGTGCACCTAAGTCAAAGTACACGGGCTTCAAACATTTCTGGCTCCATCAAAAATGCATCCAGCAGCATTACGACTACACCACCATGGCGGGGAATGATGAAGTATACTTGAAAAATTGAATTGCTGCACAAACTTGAAGGAAAACAAGCGAGACAGGAAAGAAAGAGCGCAGACTACCAACTGTTTATTGTCGTTTCTTGAAGCCAATATATACGCAGCGTAGCATATATTGGCTTCAAGAAACGACAATAAACAGTTGGTAGTCTGCGCTGTTTCCTGTCTTCCTTGTTTTCCTTCCAGTTTGTGCAGCAATTCATTTTTTCAAGTATGAACCAACTAGTCTGCAAAGAAAGTATTGCTTCGAAATATACTTGATTTCATCTTTATGCAAGTTCGCCCCTTCGTTTGTTAGTGTAGGCGATTGCGGCGTCCAAAATTCGTTCTCGTGTTTGGGAACCCCGTTTTTTTTTTTTTATACTGTACACTGACATCACCTGTTCCTTCCCAATAACTGATCTTTGTGCGTCGCTCATCTCGTCTGCAAACAGGTACAGCGCCAGCGCATTCGAGAAAGTCGCCGGAAGTCCGGCGCTGGTCAGGGAGCTCGCCCATAAGGCGGGCGTCACCACCGCCGAAGTGGCCGGGGCACTCCGAAGTCGCCTGGAAAGCGTCGAGGGGCTGCACGACTTCATGAGGCTCACCGGCGTGGTGAAAGATCGCGTCACGTGCGCGCCTCCCGCGGAGGGCTGCGGAACGCAACTGCACGATCTGAGCGACACCTGCTGGCGCCTCGTGAGGAGCTACCTCGGCTTCGACGACGTCAAGCGCCTCGCCTGACGTCGCCAAGCCGCGTCACTTCGCGTCAAGCTGAACGTCAAGCAGGAAAATTACATCGGGCCAACAGAGCTACGAAGCTCTATAGCAGAAAATCAAATAAATATATTACAGTGAGCGAAAGGGATCTACACCAATCATACGCGCAGCCTCTTCTGAATAAAAGATCTTTCGGCATATTCACGCTAGAGTGTGCGACGAAGGTGTTGTTGTCGTCGACGACGACGTCGTCGTCGTCGTCGTCGTCGTCGTCGTTGTTGTTGTTGTTGTTGTCGTTGTTGTCGTTGTTGTTGTTGTTGTTGTCGTTGTTGTCGTTGTTGTCGTTGTTGTTGTTGTTGTTGTTGTTGTTGTTGTTGTTGTTGTTGTTGTTGTTGTTGTTGTTGTTGTTGTTGTTGTTGTTGTTGTTGTTGTTGTTGTTGTTGTTGTTGTTGTTGTTGTTGTTGTGACATCAATCGATCTTTGAAAGTTTCACCTCTCAGTCATAGCTGTAATCTGCTTTCCAATGTAGTTCCATAACGTGGTAGGAATGATTTTTTTCCATCTCGGGCTGATTATAGCAACCGCGTGAAAACACAATGTAGACGTATGGTTAGCGCCAACGTTTATTCCGGTCGGTACATATCATTTTAGAAGGTTCCGTACTGCAGGAACACGCGTTTCAAACTACTTGAAAGTGTCTTCGCCATTAATGCCCATTTGATGCTCCAATTGGACACCGAATGAGTCGTTGCCTTCTACAGAATCAGCGCGCTCGACCCCGTGGTTTTCATTTACGAGGCTATAGCAGACGACGCCGGCAGTAAGGAATTATAAGAGGCGTAACACTTTTCAGGGGAAGTTATTTAGCGACCCCGTACAGTCAGCGAACAAGCTGCCGCAGCATTTTACTGATTTTGTTGAGAGAAGTACAACAAGAATAATAAAAAAATTGACAGATCCCACAGTGGGAATCGATGATATGCGAAGAAATAACGACAAAAGTTGATATGTCACTTGTTCACATGATATGACGTTGATATGCCATAGGAAGCGGGGATGGTTGTAAAGGAAATGGTTGCCACACTGGTTTAGCAACGCTTCATTGGGTAAAGAATTCTTTCTTTTCATCTTGCTTTGCTTTCTTCGTACCTTTTCATGACTCTCGGCTAAACTGTTTTGTGCTCACCACCTGAAGGTGGGGCGAGTTTTAGCAAACTCCACAGGCCTCCCAAATTAGTTACTGCAAGCTTCCCTGAAGAGCGACCATGGAAGTACATATTTATGGTTATTACTATGAGCAAAAAAGTTAGAAATTACCTTTCTCGGGCAAGAATACAAAAAAAACAAGAAAAATAGAAAACTCCTACCAGGATAACCAATCATCCAATCACCAGTCATCAACACAGCGGCCGAAAAAAAGGAGGAGTTTATAGTCCGCGACATCACCTGCACGTTTCTTCGCAAAGCCCTCTGTAAGAAAAAAAAGCGGTGGAAACAGGAAACCATTGGCGTCACAAGGGCACCCCTGTTGATCACAGCTGAACGTTGCTCACAAGCAATCCACTACCATCGGCAGTTTTGACCCTCGGCCCAAGACGCAAAGCGTGGTATACCGGATCGCCCGCACCGACTGCCCCTCCTCCTACATAGAAAAACCAAGAACTTCCACCAAAGAATGTGGCAGCACAAGAAAGACCTCCGTCTGTTGAAGAGCGAACGGAGCTCTGTGGAACATGCGCTCGCGCCTTCTTTCAGGTCCGATGGCTGCCCCGCCGCGGTGGTCTAGTGGCTCGGCTGTTGACCCGCAGGTCGCGGGATCGAATCCCAGCTGCGGCGGCTGCATTTCCGATGGAGGCGGAAATGTTGTAGGCTCGTGTGCTCAGATTTGGGTGCACGTTAAAGACGGATATTGTTAGCGTAGTAAGCCCTGGTGTTCAAATTCGATTATTTGCAGACGACTGCGTATTATTCAAAGAAATTTTTCATCTTGATGATCAGGTTGAGTTAAATAGCAATTTAAATAACGTATTGCAGTGGTGCGAAAAATGGGGCATGTTTTTGAACGCGGAGAAAACCGTACCGCTCCTTATAACGCGTAAAAAAGCACCCCTGTTTTTTACTTACCAGCTTGGTTCTTCGACACTTAGGCAAGTCGATAGCTATAAATACTTAGGTGTTACAATAACAACTACCTTATCGTGGAATAAACATATAAATATTATTTCCTCCTCTGCATTCAGAAAACTTTGCTTTGTAAAACATAAGCTTCATAATGCCCCAAGCAATGTTAAATTACTGGCCTATTACTCTTTAATAAGACCTAAATTAGAATACGCGAGTGCAGTATGGGACCCATACACTCAAACTAACATCAATTGCCTGGAAAGAACATAAGGGAAGCCGTCCGGTTCATTTTTAACAAGTTCTCACGAGTCGACTCTCCTTCTGAAATAATGAAGGCCAATGACGTTTCCCTTCTTAGCACACGTCGAAAAGGGATAAGAATTGACCTTCTTTCTCTTCTTCTGAACCACAAACTTGCGATTGACCCATCGCCGTACCTGTAATCGTTATCAACCAGACCCACAAGGCATCATCACGCCAAATCTCCAACACCCTATTTCTGCAGGACAGACGCTTTTAAGTTCTCATATTTTCCACACACGGTCTCAGATTGGAACAGAACAACTCGGGCATCTTCAGAGAATCTATTTCGCCTTCGCTCTAAATAGCATTGTCCTGAAAATTCAGGTTTTCGATCTTTTATTACAGCGTTTTTCTTTTCGTTTTGTTTTCTTTTTCATCTTTATGTGCTGTACTTATTGTATACTTATGTATTCATTACTTTCTTGGCTTGAACGGTGAAAATAATTGTCTTTATTGATTGTATTTATTATGTAATTATATTTACTTTAATCGCACGACATATGAAGTATGAATTTGTGGTGTTTTTTTTTCTCTTTTGCCTGGTACATGCGTTATTATGAAGTAATTTGCTATGTCGCTCCTTGTGTTCACTATGAGTGTATGAAACACTCACCCCAAACAATGTTTATGCCACTTCTTGTTTCGACTATGTCCCGGTGTAACTGCCCACCTGCTTGGACCTAAAGGTCTGCAGTATGTAATAAATAAAAAATAAATAAAAATTCCATGCGCGGCTCGTGACCCGAGTCAGCTCACTTGTGCCAGCCGGTCTACAGGCGAACTGCCGAGCGTCTGCTCCGGCACATTCTTCGGCACATTTATTGAGGACACGAGGTGCAACGTCACAAGTCAGGTGCAGCGCTGTGGAAGCTATGCAAGAAGCTCGACCAGCAGGACACATCGTTCCGCGCACTTCGTGGTCGCTCCCGTATTATCCGATTACTGCCGGTGCACCCTATAGCGTTGATTTCTCCTTTCCCTAGGCACGACTGGCAGGCAGCAGGCAGGAGCACGAAACAATGCGAGGGCGGAACAACTCTGGCGCCCTCCCCTGCCCTGACATTGTTTCGTGAAATAGAAACTCCGGGTGACCGCCGTCGTGCCGTACCCAGCGCAGAGAGAATGTATGTGACATCGAGCGCAAACTAAACTATCCGGCCGCATCACAACAAGCGTCTAACTATTTTCTTTTAAGGCACAAAGTATTTTCAATTACTTCTCGCCGTAATATACAGAAGAAAAATTTCGTTATTCATTGTACAAACATCAAACCGTCTTTTGCTGCGAACGCACCGACTTAAAGATAAATCTCGCCAGCCTCCGAAGCGTAGCAGACAATATATGAAACAGAGTTAAGTGGTGGCTCCAAGTCACATTCCTGTTCCTTCTTTTTTTTTTTCGCACTACACTTCTCTATGAGGCAACACCATTGCAATTAAACTTACTGTATAAGGCATGACAATCGAAGGTCCGAGGAGGGAGGGTATCATACAAAAAATACATTCGTGATAAGTCAAGCACTCTGCTGGGTAATAAAAGTGTCTTCAAGATTACTCGTAAGTATGGTACAACTTTAGCAGGCTCATTCGTTGACTTGCTTCTTTTAGGAGACTCCCCAGAACACGACGACACCCTCACCACTGCGTTCCACTGGAGAATGACCAAGCTAGGATTAAAGCCATCCTAACCAAGCCCCGGTACACGACCAACAAAAAAAAAAGGGGGGGGGGGGAGGGGAGTAGAGGCGAGAAAGAAAACCAGTAAAAACGCGGCTCTGCACGTCTAATTTTCGAAGCTCCTTCTTTTGGGGCCACCTGGAGTTCCCGGTAAACTGCATGCCTAAGCCTACTTACTGCACGTCTCTTCGCAGCGTTTCGTGTGTAGCAAATGGGGCGCTTCTTCTACTGCTTCTCTGAGCCTCGACGGGAACGCGCCTCGTATTGTGCTTGCCGAAGTGTTCTTTTTTTTTTTTTGAGTTTCCGCAACAAATCGGTGCTACCTCCGAGATAAACCGGGAGTTTTTTATGAGCACCGCGTAAAATAGCAAAAGTACATCACCACGCACCACGAACACGGCGTATGTGTACATGCCTTTCGTGAGAACCTTTAGGGAGCAGCGTAAAGAAAGACTGTGCCCGAAGTGACGGAGACATTTTTTAGCAAGAATAGTCTAATTATTTTTCTTCCACTCGCAAACAGTTGCAAAGACGTAAAATAAACCGTTTTTTTTTATCATCCAGGATCTCCGGCGTGATCGAGTTATTGAAAACAAACCTTCTTGTAAGATTTTGACAGTGCGCATCAAAAACTGAGCGTGCTTCGTTCAAATGAAAGTACTTGAACTTAACAAATGTAGACTGTATGCATGCATAAAAAGAATATCTTTTTTTCTTCTTTCTTATATCCTAGCAACCAAACGGAAAGGGGTAGCCGTCACCATGCGACGGTGACTCCTTCGTTCGTTATTTTATTTGAAAGAAGACAGCGTTGTCAACAGGAAGGGGCTAGATCCTCCCGTAAAAGTTTACTCATTCGCAAAAAGACGCGCGAAAAAAAAAGCAGATTACAGGCAAGCATTGCTGAAGCGTTCTGAACTGGCTTGAATAGAATTGAATTGACTTTATTTCGTCTGTTTATGACAGAAAGGAAGCAGAAGCTAAAGGCCATGGGGCCTGACAAAAGGCTTCTGCTTTTACGACAGTTCCACACGCAAGCCGTACGTAGCACAAGTCAATACAAAATATACTGTGCGGACGTGTTCCACTGAATAGTCACAAAATTAGAGGAACATGCGTAAAAAAGTAGAAAAACGAGAATAAACACGTTATGTCTGCAAATAAACAACAACAACAAAATGTTATATAAAACATTGATAGGTCATTTTGCCCTAGTCAGCAACTAAAATTTGCAATTAAGACACAGAAATTGAAAAGATACGCACAGCAGCTTTGTCAGACAAACTCAATATTGTGTGAAATGAGCAATGTTTTAAATGATTCATTCGACGCTTCCATAACTTCGTCGTGAAATTCATTCACTTGAACTAAGCACGTTTAGTACGTTGCGCCGAGATCCCGTAGAATGTTAAATTTTGTTAAACAAAACTTCCACTTAGCTCCTCACGAAAATCGGAGAATTACTTTATTTTTCGAACGACATACTTTATATTACAATACGCTTTCGGTGCTTGGAACCCGCAGTGTGAAACCCTATCTAACATGCTCGAACTGGAACAAAATCGTGCAGCGCCTTTTGTTGATTCTAACTATGACTTCACATGTAGTGTCACTGTATTGTTATATTAGAAATATGTTGTAGGACCGTGTTCTCAGATTTGGCTGCACGTTGAAAAACACCAGGTGGTCGGAATTTCCGGAGCCGTCAACTACGGCGTCTCTCATAATTATATGGTGGTTTTGGGACGTTATGCCCCACATATAAATCAATTATTATATTAGAAATGCTTCTTTTTTAAATTTTTCACGGTTTGTTTTAAAAAAGAGTTTTACTTTTTACTTCCCCATTTCTTATCTCACGGACTGGACTAATCTGAAAAAAAGAGAAAATTGTTGCCGTACTAACGTCTACCAAACTTGGTTTTTTTTTTTTTCCAGACACAGTCTCCCAGTGGAATGAGTTTCCATGGGAAACTGTTTATTGTCGCTTTCGAAACATCGTTCCGAGACATAGTGTTGCACGTACAGCTACATTTTTGTCTATTTTGTGTGAATCTTTTGTTCATGGTTATGTTTTTATATAATAGTACGTTTCTCAGTGTATTCCCCTCACCCCCTGCAATAATGCCTTCAGGCGCTACAGATAATTTGAATAAATAAATAAATACCCACCAGCCACGTTCAGTCTATTGTTTTTATAATTGTATACTAGAGTTCGACGAAAATTCATCTGGCAAGGTGATGAGTGTGAGCAAGGAACCCGTATGCGTCCCACAACGTCTCTCTGTTTGTTTGTTTTTTTTTTACCTTGACTTGGTCACCCACCACAAATACATCCTCGGTTTTTAATTATATTCAAATTTAAAAAACTGGCCCAACAATTCAAGACCCTTTTCAGCATCTTCTTCCGGTGGTGACTGCCCGGCAAGCTCAGTGGCTAGGATGGCCAAATAAAACTGAACACCACCGTCAAATGTGGCGAGTGTCTCGAACTCCCGGCAACTTTTCCATCACTCCATCCTCGCGGAAGCGGCGGCTACCCCTTGAGGTCGCAGATTTCCGTGCATTTGTCCAACGGGGAGCTATTCCAGGAGCAACGTCAGTAAAAGAACAAATAAAAGAAAACAGAAAAAACCTTTTCTCAGGTAAACAAACCAGTGTGTCAGGGCGTAGGCAGGTGGTTGCAAGAGGGGCAACTACCCCTTCAAGCCGTACCAGCATTCTCCCCCCCCCCCCTCCCCTTCCATCAGCCGCGATACATCACACAGGCTTTCATCCTCCCTCCCCCCCCCCCAAAGAAAAATCCTTCAGAGGCCAATGGTGTGTCATCCCACCTTTCACCATGACTGTCACCAGGGTATTCTAATCGAGCGTGCAAAGCGCCCATACAAAGCCCCAGCTGCATGACAAGCGCACGCGATGCAGGTGCCAGCGCCGTGCACTCATCGAGAATCTGCAGGGGACTACTTTTTTTAGTCGCAGAGGTCCTCGGCTGCCGCGCTTTGGTCGTTCCGGAAGAGCCAGTGCCACATCGCAGCCCGACACGGTGACAGAAGTGTCATGCCGTCTTTTGAAGTGTGCACGCTACTTTGGGTAGAAATCACCAAGGGGCTGCAAGCGTTTTACCAGTGCGTCTGCTGGATTGTCCTGTGCGTCCAAGGAGTCTGCGCAGCCACTTTGAGATTTTTCTCGACGAAGAGCCCCGTCACCGGCTCCCGGATAAAGCTGATCCCCTGCACGGGCAGCGAGGGTCGCCTGTGTCGCATCTTCAATGAAGTTTCCCTCTTCAATGAATATTTCTGGCAAGTTCAACTGGAATTGAAGGAGTTGTCGCCAGGATGTCTGTCTCTAGTGCAAAGGAAAGATGCATACGTAGAAAGGTATGCTAACGACCATGCCACGTCGGGGCAGATGCAAGCCATCACCACGCTACTGCAACACTTGCTGACGCGCCATCAGTGCTTCACATCTGTGGCCATATCCCTGTCAGTGTTCCGTGACCACCACCAACTGATATGCGACGCGTTGGTCAAGAACCGTAGCCTTGAAAAGCTCAAGTTCTACGCGTGGCGCACGACCAGACCGCCGCTGCGCACCATCGCCACATCGCTGCTTCATCTAGACCACCTGCGAGAGCTGGAATTACAAGACATGTCGCCCAATCGCAATTTCATCGACAGCCTCTCGGAGTTCCTGGCGAGCACTCGTTCGCTGAAAGCACTCACCGTGACACGCCAGTATTTTGAGTGCGAGGAGGACGCCTTCGCATTCCTGGAGGGACTCAGGCGCAACCAGACAATCGCAACGCTTTCCTTCGACACCGTGCGACTGCGCAACAATTCACTCAACCAAGACATCGACATATCGGCCTCGCCTCGTTGTGCCATGGCATTATCAAACTACCTTCGCTGTTGTAGAACACTGCGCACTCTGAGCATAGGAGGACGGTTCCTGGAACATTTCACTGAGGTGCATCGGCAAATCGTCCGGGCGCTCGCAAAGAACAAAAGCCTCGCCAAGGTTACCTTAGTCTCATTTTCGCTGGAGGACAAGGACATCCAGCTCATTTCACGGCTACTAAATCACAATCGAACCCTGACGAGCTTCAACTTGGTCAGATGTGATGGCGACCGCGTGTCCGGCGGGGCATATTCCAGTCTTGCTGTTCTGCCCGATAACAAGACGCTGGTAGAGCTAGCACTCGACTTGTCCAAGTTCAACACGAACGAGTACCGCCCCTTGTTCAAGGCGCTCGCGTCCAACCCATGCCTCAAGAAAGTCACCGTCGAGCTGTTCAAGCAAGCGGACGTTGTCGAGTTATGCCGGGCTGTGCGGACGAGCGACGCGAGGGAGCGCTTCTACGTCGGAACACACTACCTCCGCGAGGACACTGTGGATGCGCTCACGGAATGCAAGGAGCTATCAAGTGTCGCCGTACCGCCACAAATGTTCTCCAGTCATGAACCAGTGATGACCATCCTGAGGCTGTTGCCGTCCTGCAGTCATGTGACATCGCTTGTTCTGACACTGTGGGCGCGTCAGTTCGAGGGCCCGGTGGGCTCCCACATTGCACAATGCATCACTGACATGACCTCCGTCAGGACACTGGACCTGAGGATCCTGTACAGAGGGTTCGGAGACGCTTTCGCCAATGCCCAGTGGGAGTTGGCCCAAGCGTTGACCGCGAACAAGAGCATACGCAGGCTGAGACTCCATGGCCCTTGGTTTGGCGAGACCGACATCGAGATGCTGGCGGGCACGTTGAAATCGAGCCGTACGCTTTGCGAGATGTTTTTCTTCCGGCAGCGCATGAGTTTTGTCATTTCCCTGACGCAGAAACTGTCATCGAACATCTCCAGAAACTACACGCTCCTCGACATGCGTTTGGAGAAACCGTGGTACATGAGCAGAGACTGGTTCATCGTCGCAGACGTTCTTCGTCGCAACTGCTCGCTAGTGACGCGCGCTGCCAACTTCGTCATGGGAACGAGGCTGAAGTACTGCGCGGCCGCTGCAGAACTGGTGCATTCGAACCCAGGACTTGTGGAGACGGTTCAGAAACTCGCTTCCGTTGATGAGAACGAGGCTGCGTCACGCATCAAGAACAGCCTCGAGAGCTTCTCCGAAATGGACGACTTCATGCGCATGGCGGGAGTCGTAAAGTGTGGTGTGACTTGCCACAGCCGCGACGATGGTCAGAAGCAGTTGGTGGACATCGGCCGAGACTGCTGGTTGTACCTAAGGCAGTACATCAAGGTGGCCGACATCTTGGATGAACAGTAGACGTGTGTGTCTTCCCTGCTGTAGAGCTACGTGCCATCGTGTAACACATGAAGACTTGCCGAACTTTATTTTTTTCTTTTCTTTTTGCATCATCTTTACAGACAAGCAAAGACTCCCGAAAAGTGCACCGGCGGCGACATTCAACCTGTTGTTGCATGCCAGTGCCTCGTGTGTTCATTGCTGGCCCTTGTCAGTTGCACCGCTCTTACAGTTACGTCTTGCCGACGCGCCAAAGATTTCAACCTTCATAACTATACGTACGGAATCAAATCGTAAACAAACTAGTTCGTTTCTTTGGGATCGTGTTCTTGTACCTGTCCGTTCTGTACATACTGAAGAAGATATGGGCGTCGCTCGAAAGGGACGATGTGCTTGTTTTTGTGCTCAGAGGGAAAACACGCGCGACCGTGTTCCGTGATGCAGGAGTGTTCGTGCGAACTTTGTTTCCAGTTGCATATTTGCATATACGCAAATGATACAGCGTAACGAAATGCGCCTCTCGAATGTTCGCCCATCACGTGCGCATTTCTAAGCAACGTGTGTTCCCATAATTGTTGCTCTCACGATTGCGGGTTGAAAGGCGATCAGGAGATTCTTATATGGTGATCTGGTCTTTGATCGAATTAAGTGGGTCGTCATTTCACGTTGAAACCTTCCAGTGCTGTCTGGATACGAATGCGTGGCCGTTGTCGCGTGTGACCGCGTGTGACAACTCAAATGTTGCGCCACTCTAAACTCGTTAATAGTTGAAGGTGCGATATGCGGCACGGAGGAAGGAAAGAGTTTGAAGGGAGCATCGAACAATGCGATTGAAACAACAATAATCTGAAATAGGTCGGGCACGAAAATGAGTCACTTCCCGTGGCCCCACTTTTCACGTATGTGGAACGGCTCCTGAATTAATAAATTTATTTACGGAAACAAGTTCGAAATTTCAGAGTGTTGTCTGCACTTGTGGAACATTGCATGGGTGATATAGTGATGCCCAACATTAACATTGGCATCTTAAATGAAGAATAGAGGTTTGTTCTCTCTCTCCTATTTTGCAGCTACGTCTAGTCAGTGTTGCTACGTCTCACTATATAACATGTTGGACCTTTCTGATGTTTTGTCCTTTTTTTTTTGAAGCATGTACGTCGCCAAATAAATCAATATTTCCAGAAAGGTTTCTGCGAGTGTGGCTTTCTGCAAGGTGTACGTTAAACAACCTCAAGTGGTCTATATCTCTGGAACCTCCCACTACGGCATCTCTCATAACCGTATGGTGGTATTGGGACGTTAAGCCCTCGATATTATTATTATAAGACATAAAGAACTTACACCGTATAGACAGTTCTATTCTGCAACGATGAACGTGATTTCCTGCCATGAGAGAGAGGGTGAGATAAAGGCAGGGTTGTTAACCACATTGTACGTGGGCGCACGGAAAGAAAAATAGCATAGAAAGCTACAGGAGGCACCAACAGGCCATAAGTGCATACACATGTCAGCGAGCATTTAGCATGCCTATACTCTCATACGCAACGACATACTTTTCTGAGCGAGCTACTGGCGAGAACCCGTGTGATAACTTTCTTGTTAGGAGATGTTTCGCGCTGCTACGCCATGTGATTGCAGGAACAGGAATGAGCTCGTCGATGGATGGATGGATGGATGTGGCTGTACCCTTTAGATCGGGCGGCGGCTAGCGCCACCTAGCCGTAATACTTAGTGAACTAATCATCGTTGGACGAAAATGGCACAGTGCGGGACTCTGGGCAATGTTAATACCAAGCAAAGACCAGAACGGCGCGCCTACAGAAGTACGAGCGAGGAAACGAACATGCCAGGTTCATAACATCTTTTCCAATCATTCATTACCTTGGTCGGCTGGACACGACTCTTATCTGTAGGCGAGGCATGCGTGTCGCGCAGAAAGCAATGAAAAAAACTACGCAGAAGTTTACGCAATCTCGCTCCACAATACTCTGTTGCTCCTGGTATACCTGTTTGCTAACAAATGAGTGCATTTGTCTAGAACAAAAATCTGGCTGTCACATTGAATGCCCTATTTAATTAATAATAGGGGAGCGTAAGTCATCAACGCATATTTTTTTTTCAACAGGATCTGCTGGGTAGTTCCCTACAGCAATGTTTTATTCATGCGTGATACCAACCCTCCCCCCCCCCAACACCCCCATCCCCCCCGAAAAACAAACAAAGGTCAGTGTGTACACATGTGCAATTATCCAGTAAAAGGTGGAGCTTTATCTCGCCGTTAACGCCACCATGTTGAATTCCGGTGCTGTCATTTGCTTTGTCGCCCTTGAGGGTGCTTAATCACATTACGTGACACTGCAGAAGTCACTCCCCTCTCCCAAGCCTTCGCAAAAAAAGTAAGTCACGAGGCGCGGGAGGCTGTCATGCACTGCTGCAACGTCGCACTGCAGAAGTCTTTCCGAGATGGGTTCAGGGGTGTTCTGTGCAGGGAACTTTCCCCCTTTTCGGGAACTTTTCGACTATAATTTCGAGCCATAGAGGGAAAGAGGTAATCTTCGTGATACTACAAAGAATTTCAGGAACGGTTAAATTCTTCTATGACTACCGATAACTAGCGGTCACAGTGCGCCTTCGTCTGCTGTAATCGGTTCTGGCTCAAGCGCCACGCGAGCATAGCCTTCGAGATTTGTTTCTGATATTTACGCGGAGCGATTTCTAGTTCACTATTGGTGTTAGACTTGAAGCCCACAATGTGCAGTGTACTAGCAGTATATGAATTAATAAGGTCGCGCTTTTGTTGGCGGCAGTGGAGAGAGAGGCTAGTCGTGATTTCAAAAGTCGTCAGCACGTGAGACACGTGTAAGTATAGTATGCGTGTGCGTCGACTGATTGATTGATTGATTGATTTTTGGGGTTTAACGTCCCAAAACCACCATATGATTATGAGAGACGCCGTAGTGGAGGGCTCCGGAAATTTCAACCACCTGTGGGGTTTTTTAACGTGCACCCAAATCTGAGTACACGGGCCTACAACATTTTCTCCTCCATTGGAAATGCAGCCGCCGCAGCCGGGATTCGATCCCGCGAGCGTGTGCGTCGATGGGGGTGGAAATTAGTACTGTTGTGTACAAAAATATGCTGCGAATTTCGCCAACGTTTGCAAGAAAAAATCCCCCAAAATTGGGAATTTTCATGTCTCTGAATGGGAATTTTTCGGCGTATTACGAAACATCACTGGATGGTGCCTACAGCAAGCGCGATCACTCGACTTGTCGCAGCTCCTTTCCCTTAATGTGGAATAAATAAGGTTTTTCTCTTTTCCTTTTTCATGATGCTTTGACAACCCACGCTTTTTCTTTTGCGGCGTTTTTTGTTACTACATCATTTTTTATATGTTGGCACTTTCGCAAAGCACTACTCCTTTTCACGAATGTTGACTAAATATCAACAAAAAATGCATAAAAAAACAACAGCTACCCAGAGTTCCTATAAGTCCATTCACATAATAGCGCGAGAAAAACACACACATACACACACACAAAATAGAATCCCGTTCTATAACCCTATAGTTTTCAAAGATTTAGTTATACGTACACTATCTATGCTGGCCCCTTTTAACCTTCAAGAAATTCAAAACTCAAGAGTAGGATCAATGTAAAGTAGGTCCGGAGATCTTAATTTCCAATCAAACCATATCGCTCGGCAACTACAAGCTAACGTATGTCGTAGTTATGTTCTGTACCTCGCTTTTCGTTATAGCTGGATTACAAACTATTAGCTTTACTAACTGCTTCTCCTGCTGCTTAATGAGACGCCACATTCTCACGGTATACGAGAGGTTT